>JAGDYQ010000080.1:800066-849105 GCA_021962125.1 Bulinus truncatus
CCAGAATACAATGTAAACACTATGGATATTGTTGTATGTATAGGGTCAACTAATGTCCAGAATACAGTGTAAACACTATGGATATTGTTGTATGTATAGAGTCCACTAATGTCCAGGACACAATGTAAACACTATTGATATTGTTGTATGTATAGGGTCAACTAGTGTTCAAGACACACTGTAACTGATATCCCCACAGTAACCTCAAAAGATGTCGGTCCTGATAGAATGAAAAAGGGGTTATCAATGATCATTTGATAATGTCTAACCTCGAGTCTGTGGAAAAAACCAGGGACAGGTTGTTCTTAAATATTAATAATTCACGTTCTTGTAAAGGAAAAATACAATTTCTATTTTTAGACACACATCTTTGTGTGTTATCATTATAGAGATTTAACTTTTACTATAGCTGCAGCTCTTTATATGGATGCTAGCTGCAACGCCTTATATAGCTGCAACCATTATATATTTCTCTCGCTCTCTCTCTCTCTCTCTCTCTCTCTCTCTCTCTCTCTCTTTCTCTCTCTCTCTGAACTCTCTCAGTGATAACTGCGGGCTGAGACAGTCTCTTAGAACCCGTGAGATCAGACTCGCTGTGTTCCTCAACATCTAGGAACTGCCATAAAGGCCAATGACCAGTAAGTTACTCGACTGATCCACCCTGTGGCCCGCCAGCCCGGGGCACTCAGACAGCACATGATCTACGGTTTCCTCAACCCCTCTGCAATGTCATCAAAGGGAATCTACATTGACGCAACCATTATATAGCAGCAACCATTATGTAGTTGCATAATGACTGCAACCCATTATATGAGTGCAACCAATTAAATAGCTGCACCAAGTGTCACATGTATAAAAAACCTATGTATGGTCTACTTGTTATATTGACGTGTCTATTAGTTTGGGGACGGATGGTCGTGCGGTAACGCACTCGACTGTCAACCTGAAGGTACCTGGTTCGATCTCCGGTGAGGACCAAGGAAATTATGGTGCCTCCATGGCACTATCGGCTATGGTGGGAATGAAAAATGGGCACCATAAAAACCGTCCCATTAGTGGTTTATAGGATCCAAAGAGATTTCAACTCATCCTTACAGTGACTTCACACACATTAGATAGCACTGACCAACATATTTGTTCATTTAAACGAAATGGACAAGTTAAGTCCACACATGGTTATCAATTTATTAACATAACAATTACAATATACAGTGACAGATTTTTTTTTTTAAACTATGATAAGTATTTCTGAACTATAACAGATTCTAAGGAGTCAACAGGTATTCAACATTGTTTAATTAAATATAATTACTCCTCCCATAGATAATCATCAGCTTTGTAATAAATACCCCCCATCGTCTAACACAGTTTAATCCTCTATCCAGTCCCGCTGGTCACATAAGCTAGCCCGCTCCTCCTCCCCTCCCCCAACACGCTTTACTTGACCTATCTCGACATCATCTAGAGAGTATTACTGGGTCAACACCACTCATACCTGACATACAAATACGCACGCACGCACACACACACACATTGCACTAAGCACAAACAATTTATAAATGACACATATGTATACACTGCTATGTGTTATTGAATTCATTTCTTTGATAAATGTATTGCTCACTCTTGTCTTTAATCCACACCCCCCCCCACACACACAGTTCTGTACCGACCCTGAAGTGAGCAACAAACGGAGATACCCAACCTTCGCTCGGACAAAGCCCACGGACTCACAGATATGCGGCAGCGTCGTGTCCATCCTGAAGATGTTCAACTGGAACAGAGTGACCTTCATCCACACCGAGGATGATAAATACAACGTGACGGCCAGTACCCTGCAGAAGGTGAGCTCCCTTATAAAATAGTATGCTCACTGTGGCATTAATATTCTGATAAGTTTACTTCATCTCATCTCTAATCCTAAAATAAGTTTATTTTATCTCATCTCTAATCCTATAATAAGTTCACTTCGTCTCATCTCTAATCCTATAATAAGTTCACTTCGTCTCATCTCTAATCCTATAATAAGTTCACTTCGTCTCATCTCTAATCCTATAATAAGTTCACTTCGTCTCATCTCTAATCCTATAATAAGTTTACTTCGTCTCATCTCTAATCCTATAATAAGTTCACTTCGTCTCATCACTAATCCTAAATAAGTTTACTTCGTCTCATCTCTAATCCTATAATAAGTTTACTTCGTCTCATCTCTAATCCTATAATAAGTTTACTTTATCTCATCTAACCATAAAATAGTTTTACTTTAATCTCATCTCTAATGCTGCAATATGTTTTTGTTTTTTTTATTTCACCTCTAATCATATATTAAGTTTACTTTAATCTCATCTAATCCTATAATAGATTTAGTTTAATCTCATGTCTAATCATTTTATAAATATATTAGATCTGATCTCTAATCCAATAATACGTGCTCTCAATCTCGTCTTTAACCCTAAAAAATTATTTAATCTGGTCTCTAATCCGATAATACGTTTACTAAATCTCGTCTAAATCAAATGAACTAGTCGTTAGTGAAACATACACGAAAGCTAATAAACAAATGAAATTAATATTTTTGTCACAGATAATTATTGAAATTCACACAAACATGTTTTTAAAAAAATGGGTTAACTTTACAATTCCGACCACCGTAAGTTTTGACACAGACATTCACATTTTCTACTGCTGTCTCTTGCTACAACAAATAATGTAGCGTATGTGTGGAATTTCAAAAACTTCAACTGGAGAGATAAAACGAATTTCGCTCAACTTTATAAAAAAAAAATTAAATGAAGTCATTGTTTCAGATGAACCTAGAGAAGTTCAGTGTGCACATATTTTAGATCAACTTCTTTGAATAATGCAGGACTAAATTATATTTATTTATTCTCCTATTTTTATCGACTCTCTGGAAAGTTTGAATTTAACTCGGCGGCACTTTGGTTGTGAGTCCGACCTTCATTCTGTGGGTAATGGGTTCAAATTTTCAAATCCCAGTTACCTAACCATGTATTTCTTGGTGCCCCTGTAGCCATCGCACACTCGGCTATGGTGGGGAGGGGGGGAAGGATATGATGTGCTGAACAGAAATCGTCCCTTTAGTGTTCTAAAGAATGTTAATTACAGGGACTTTAATAATATGATACGTGAAGAGCAATGAGAAGATAAGAGAAGATAACTTAAAATTTGTCGAAAGTCGTACTAATTAATATTTTTTAACTGAGCAGTCGCAAATAGCAATTACTACGTAACACTTTGTTAACATCATGCTGGTCTCCATAACATAAAAATACAAAATTGTCAATAGATAAACTTCGGTTTTGTCGCGGCGATATACTAATTAACTAATTCCACCAGAGCTAATCACAAAACAGTAGCCTGGCCAATGAAGTATGTCAGTTTAGCCTGACGTCATAAACACGCTCTGCCAGATTCGTTTACAGTTCATGTCACTTGCTGGTCACGCACATTGCCAGATTGCAAACAATGTGCAGTTAAAATGTCTAAATGTCAGATTTGTTTGTTTTTTTTAAATTCTGTTTGTTTTTTATTTAAATCAATATCGTGTTTAAATATAGTAGGATATTAAACGGCTGCACTGAAGATTGATCAAAATATTTAAGCTTTCATCGTACAATGAAATACTGCAAGAAAAAATACAAGATAATTTTCATAAATTTATTTTTCTGTGTGTCTGTTTATAAAAGTATTAATTTTAACTATTTATAGCTAATTATTAAAAAAAATACTTGTTTACTTGCTTTAACATTGAAAAGTTGTCTGAAAAATATATTTATACGTTTTATTCTTTTTACCATATGTACAATCCTTCATACGGACCAAGTTTGAGGGTGCACATCACAACGGCTACATATATAGGGTAGAATAATATCATATCAACCATACACGCTGCGATATTATCTATACCAGATATTGGGCAGAGTGATACTATATCATCCTTACACGTCTTTACAGCTAGCTGTGATATTTCAGCAGTAGTGTTGTTTTCGTTGACGAAAACTAAAACTAAAACCTTCGTTGACGAAAATGTTGACTTTTTGTCAACGAGAACTAAAACTAAAACTAAAATTAGCAGCAAGACTAAAACTAGACGAAAACTGAAATTATTACAGAAAAAACGAAATAAAAACTGAAACTAAAATATAGTGTTGCTTTCTTTCACGAAAACTAAAACTAAAACCTTCATTAACAAAAATGTTGACTTTTCGTCAATTGAGAAACGAAAACTAAAACTAAAATTAGAAGCTGCATCAAACTAGACGAAAACTAAAATTATTACAGAAAAAACGAAATAAAAACTGAAACTAAAATATGACCTGGGACTAAAACAACACTATTCAGAAGTCGTTTCAATGAATCTATTATCAGAAGTTTTAACCTCCCTACATAATGAATGTGACATGATGCTTTGTTCATGTGATGTACGGATACATGTTAATTGGTGGTAATAGCTGAATAAATCTAATAACAGTGATTTGAAAACAAAATAATGACGTTAAAAGTGCATTGCAATATCGAAAACTTTTAAAGCATTGAGCAAGTGATAATCAGCATCTGTCTAAACTGTGTCCCGTGTTTTTACTGTTGAGATGGTCTGGTTACGCCGCTAGATTAAAAGTACAAACTAGGGGACGGAATGTGAACTTGGACGACAAGGGGAGATAATAAGTCGACATTTCAACCAATGCAGCTGTTATGGTTCGTACTGGACAGAGTTGAATAAATGGAAGATTTTGATTTGAGATTACTTACAGATATAATAAGATGAAAAGGAGTTTTGGAGTTTATCTAATCACCATTGAAACTAACTATCTGATTTTGAATTCTTTCTTCTTCGATATGGCATGAAAAAAATAATGTTACAATAGATTTAACACACACACACACACACACACAAATCATTCGGTTTGAGATGTCTGACTGATAGACTACAGGAGAAGTTTAGTTGACATATCTGACTGATAGACTACACCAGATGTTTAGTTGACATATCTGACTGATAGACTACACCAGATGTTTAGTTGACATATCTGACTGATAGACTACACCAGATGTTTAGTTGACATATCTGACTGATAGACTACACCAGATGTTTAGTTGACATATCTGACTGATAGACTACACCAGATGTTTAGTTGACATATCTGACTGATAGACTACACCAGATGTTTAGTTGACATATCTGACTGATAGACTACACCAGATGTTTAGTTGACATATCTGACTGATAGACTACACCAGATGTTTAGTTAAGATATTTGACTGATAGACTACACCAGATGTTTATTATTTACATATGAAGGTCTGTATGAATGCAACGACTGAATTCTATTATGTGAATGATATTTAAATGTTTGAAAAATCCATTTATCCAAAAATGCACACGTTAGAATGTATCAAAGAATAGAACTAAAACATTTCAATAGACAAACTTTTACTTTCAAAATACAAGAATACCTTTGTGTTCTCTTTTAGTTTTTTTTTCAAAACTCCCCCCCCCAACCCTTCCTATTACCTCCGTAATTACAAATAGTAAGCTGAATTACGAAACACATTCATAGTCACAAGTATTCTATATTTAGATCAACTTATCAGTGGGTGTTTGTTTCTAAACATAAGGACCTAACTTTGAGGGACCACATGTAGTTTCTGTTTCCTTAAGTGGACTTTTATTCCAGAATATGGGAGGGACCTTTACATGTATACCGCAGGGGACGGGTGCTTGTCACGATCACTTTATCAGATTTGTCACTTTTAATAATCTGTCATACATGGCGTGGCCATTCGGAAGAGGAAGGGGGGGGGGGCTCGGCCTCCAATTGTCTGGGGGGGGGGCATTTTCGTTGGAGGAGACCGTGGTGAACGCTCCCGTGTACAAACTATCCCCCCGTAACGCCACTGTGTAGAGAATTCATTTTGATTACTAATTTAAAAAAATGTTTTCTAGTTGCTCTAGTTATATAGGGATTGTTCTATTACATCTACTCAAGGCCGTAGCCAGGATTTAGTTTGGGGGGGGGGGGCTGTGCGGTTTGGGAGTGGGGCTGTGCGGAGAGTTTTATATAAGAAAAAAAAAATGGAACACAATGATAAAGAAGTATATTTTATAATAAAATTTGATTTTTAGAATTAATTTGGGGGGGCTGTAGCCCCCCCTAGCCCCCCGCCCCCTGGCTACGGCCTTGCATCTACTTATATAGGGATTGTTCTATTACCCCTATTTACATAGGGATTGTTCTATTACATCTACTTATATAGGGATTTTTCTATTAGCCCCTACTTACATATGGGTTGTTCTATTACCTTTACTTACATGTGGATTGAGCTGTTAAGAGAAAGAGTATACTTCCTCGGTATATCGTTAAGTCAATTAGCCAACACAGCCATGGGTGAACTTCTGCCCCCCGAGAGACCGCCCAACTGTTTTAATCCAGCCCGCGTGGGCGCCAAATTAATCACTCGCTACAGCACCCGCGCTATATTCTCCGAGTGAAAAGAATTTGTATTTTTTAAACTTTTTAGTGCATTCTATAATATATTAGAAAAAGCTTGTTTTTGTTTTTTACTTTTATACAATCTAAATACAATTGTCCTTAAATGACCGAACTTCTTCGCGGTATAGTGGTGAGCACAATGTCCAACCGTATATACTTCCTTAATGTATGTCAGATACTTGGGAACATTTATGAAGACGAGAAAGACACCGATGTTGGAATACTGGGACCCTTGGGTCAACAGTCCATTGCTCTACCACTCATGACCAACCGTTCCCCGATGGAGATTAGTCTGAATATAACTGAGACTGGACCACGTCCTGAATATCACTGGCTTGACCACGTCCTGAATACTAGTGAATTCCATTGACTAGATCAAAGGTGGGCAAATATGTTTATCGCGGGTCGCTAGTGGTAGAATTCATAACATAGTAGGCTAGTGGTAGACTTCATAACATAGTAGGCTAGTGGTAGACTTCATAACATAGTAGGCTAGTGGTAGACTTCATAACATAGTAGGCTAGTGGTAGACTTCATAACATAGTAGGCTAGTGGTAGACTTCATAACATAGTAGGCTAGTGGTAAACTTCATAACATAGTAGGCTAGTGGTAGACTTCACAACATAGTAGGCTAATGGTAGACTTCATAACATAGTAGGCTAGTGGTAGACTTCACAACATAGTAGGCTAATGGTAGACTTCATAACATAGTAGGCTAGTGGTAGACTTCATAACATAGTAGGCTAGTGGTAGACTTCATAACATAGTAGGCTAGTGGTAGACTTCATAACATAGTAGGCTAATGGTAGACTTCACAACATAGTAGGCTAGTGGTAGACTTCATAACATAGTAGGCTAGTGGTAGACTTCATAACATAGTAGGATAACGGTAGACTTCATAACATAGTAGGCTAATGGTAGACTTCATAACATAGTAGGCTAGTGGTAGACTTCATAACATAGTAGGCTAATGGTAAACTTCATAACATAGTAGGCTAGTGGTAGACTTCATAACATAGTAGGCTAATGGTAGACTTCATAACATAGTAGGCTAATGGTAGACTTCATAACATAGTAGGCTAGTGGTAGACTTCATAACATAGTAGACTAATGGTAGACTTCATAACATAGTAGGCTAGTGGTAGACTTCATAACATAGTAGGCTAATGGTCCTAGTTTCCCCTCATTTCATTGTTTTACAGTCCTAGTTTCCCCTCATTTCATTGTTTCCCCTTATTTCATTGTTTCCCCTCATTTCAATGTTTCCCCTCATTTCATAGTTTCCCCTCATTTCAATGTTTCCCCTCATTTCATTGTTTCCCCTCATTTAATTGTTTTACGATAGGATTTAGCAAAGGGGCCCCGACAGGATATAGCAAAGGGGCCCCGACAGGATATAGCAAATGGGCCCCGACAGGATCTAGCAAAGGGGCCCCGACAGGATCTAGAAAAAGGGACCCGACAGGATCTAGCAAAAGGGCCCCGACAGGATCTAGCAATGGGGCCCCTGAATTTTTTTTTTTTAAAACTCTACACTGAAAAACGGTTCCGCCTTTTGCCAAATACGCACATGCCACATACAAGTAATAAAAAGATTAATGACTTGAATTCTTCATTCAATAAATTGAAAGAATGAACAAGAATGACATCTGAAAAAACTCTTCACCGACATTTTACCCTTGTATTCTATTTTTTTTTTTGTAAAAACCAATCACAATTTTCCTACTCTTATATTTCTTCCGATGTCAGTTAGAATATATTTACTTGGATTGAGATAAAGACATTTAATGGTCACGTTGGTTTCTTTACAAAAAAAAAAATCATTACAAGATCAGTAACTCATGACGCGAACATTTGTCTCCCCATCTTCCCGTCGCGTCAATTAAAGGGAAAGAAGCAACATTCAGGGCCAGTAACTGTCGGACCATTAAACTCTCATTAGTGAGGTGGGGTGATTGATCCAAAGTATCAGTGTAGTTGTTTTGTTTTATAGCTTTTGATATGGAATAACATAATGATTCAATCCAGATTAGAACTGTGAAACTATAATTATAGACAAGAAATCGGGTCATCTATAAATTATAGTTGTTTACAAGTCGGAATACATGTTACAGCTATGGATGTAATCTGAACTAATAATGGGAAGGCATTATATTTTTTAATACCCTTTCCAATTTTATAGAAACAATTTCTTTACATTTCCAACTGCAATACGATTTCTATTCCTATAAATAGAATTAATGTATTTCAAAAAGTTTTTTTAAAGAAATGGACATTAAATAAAAAATTCAGATCATAAAAATCGGTTTGGAAATCAAAAAAATTCGATAAAAAATCGTATTCTAAATTAAGAGGTTCCCATGCCATTAAAAATCTGTAAGCAACATGTCATAACTAAAAAAAATTAACACATAGCGTGCAGCCAATCAGCACGGCGATTTTATTTACATTTTAACTAACATTTTGCCATTCACTAATAGTGGTTTACTGTACGGCTAAGATACAATGTTATCCTCGTTAAGGAAATATTGGGGGGAAAGGTAATCTATATATATATACAATTAATGGAAACTGTGCTTGTTTTATGTTTATGTAAGTAAAGTTACCTTAGCCATAACGGGCCATCGTGGCAGTTGAAATGTAGAATTCATCTGTTTCTATAACCTCGGCATATGAAGGGATTTTGTCGTAAGCACAACGCCCAGCCGCCTTTACTTCCCCAACTTAACGTCAGGTACGCATTTAAAGCTGGGTGGACTTGAGGGACGACTTTGCACCAAATTTCACCTTGAAATATTCTATGGTTCTCACCAAGGATCAAACCCGGGACTCTCAGGTCGACAGTCGAGTATCTACACCACTCGGCCATCCGTCCCACATATTTATGTAAACTTTACAATACTTGTAACGATGAACACAACATAATATTACACCGGGTATCTCTGCGGTCTTGGACACACACCATCTGCCATAGAACCTCCTTATCCAGTGGAAACACCTCCTTCCCTGGAGCGCCACCTCTCCAGTCGATACCCCAACTTCGCAGGGAGTTTCAGTGAAGGAACCCACTGTCACATCGAAATCTTCATTTGCTAATAGTACAGTGTGTGAAGTCCTTGTAAGGATGAGATGAAATCTCTTAGATCCTATAAACCACTAATGGGACTGTTTTTTATGATGCCCTTCTTTCATCACCACCATAGCAGATGGAGACACCACGGGAGATATATAGGAACTTCAGCCAATACCTGAAAATTTCCTTGGTCCTCACCGGAGATCGAATCAGGTGCCTTCAGGTCGACAGTCGAGCGCTTTACCACACGACCATCCGACCCTCTCTAATAGTATAGTAGCACCTTTGGTTTACCAGCACATACACCAAGGATAGTGTCACATATGTCTCCGATGCCGACTTTGGAAGACCGTAGAGATATATACCCGGTGTAATTGTGTTTTGTTTCATCGTCACTAAAGAGGTGAAAACCCAGTCATGTACATACACTCGAACATTACGGATATTTTTAGGACGTTTTCATTTATTTATCTGCATTCACTAATCCCATAATTTCATCACACCTTCTAAACGAAAATCGGGTCCTCTGATGGACAATATATTCTTGTTTTTACTGCCATTTATCAATACAAGGGAACGGGTGGTCGTGTTCCATATAGACCGGAGAGTCTTGGGTTCGAACCTCATTGAGAACCTTGAAAGTCACTCAAGTCCACCCAACTTTACATAGGTCACCTGACTTTAAGTTGGGTGGACTTTAAGGTGGCTGGCCGTTGTTCTAACCACACAATCCCTTTATATGTCGAGGTTATAGAAACAGATGAATTCAACACTTCATCTGCCCCGATGAGCACTTTGGTGTTAAATGGAACTTTATCAATACAAGTGATGAATAGGAATCATTACTGCAAAATTATGGTTTTTGATGAATCCCTTAATTTAAAGGGCCCAGTATATCCATCTGCGCCCGGCGCCTCCAACCAATCAAATACCGCCTCTGGTTGCCCCCTTTGAACTGTTACTTCCCCCCCCCCCATAACGCCATACGGTAAAGTTCACTCAGTACGACGCTGCACACTTCCAGTGGCGGCACATCATCCAATTAAAACATGCGATCTGAGACTCTATCACGTGTTTTTGTTTGTTTTATTGTTTTTTTAAAACACTCCCCCATTTCATAAGACTAATGGTTTTGTCCAGCAAGCTCCAGACTGCTCCCGTCAACACGATCCAACATCTCACCACCACCCAGATTCCGGACTTAAAATTTATTTAATTTTTTTTTTTTGCCCTGAAGACAAGAAGAGTTTTAAACCTTGTGAAATAAATGAGGTGAAGAGATGGATGAGGTGAAAGAGATAAATGACGAGAATTTAAAAACAGTTGTTCTGTTTTCTGACGTCACTTTCTCCCTCTAAGTATCCATATACAATTAATAAAAATATATGTATAGAGATATAATAACAAAAATAATTTTACTTTTTAAAAAAAAAAAACAACAACTTACAGTTAAATAAAATTTAGGACATTTGTTGATTATTTCAGGATTTACTTTTGATATTTTATTTATTTTATTATTTGTTTGCTATTATTATTTTACTTTTCTCGAACACTTTCTATATACAGTGTTCCTCGTGGTGCGGCCTCCGAAATGAGTGTCCCCTAACCGGCCCTGGTTAAAACAAAAACATCGTCCTAGATAAAACTCATGTTTTTTTTTTTTAATTTTATTTGAGTTCCCCCCCCCCCCCTTCCTTTTAATTAACCTTTTAGCGTATTTGTTTATATTTTTGTAACTACCTGTTGCAGGACAATTATTTTTTTTTATGAGTGAAGCTACACTTTTTTGTTTACATTATTTTTGTGAAGTAAAAACCATGAGACCAGGGTGTTAGTGAGAAAGTCCATTCCTGCTCATCTGAAGAGTAATGGAGATATACATAATGAATTCCAACTCTGAATGTGACAGTTCAAGCTACATTGAAAAATAAGTGTCTCTGTGTGTGTGTGTGCGTGTGTGTGTGCTCGCGCTTGTGTTTTCCCATCTTAAACGTCCTCCTCCCCTCGCAATATATAATTACCTTAAACCACTACTTAAACTACACACTCAGAAGTGTTCTAGGGTGGGGGGGGGGGAGGGAGGGTCCAAATTTGAAAGCACCCCCGGGCCCCAGCTTGAGGGGGGCATCTGAATTGCTTATTTTTTACATTACATTTTAAGTACATTATCTCATGTCATGGTGTCGAATGTCAAAATGCAGGGGCCTCCAAAGAGGCCAAGCCCCCGGGACCCAAAATCCCTAGGTTCGGCACTGGATTTACTAGTGTTTTCCCTACATAAACTGACTGCCTCCTGATTTTTAACTACTTTTTTCTTTTGCGACTACATTGAACAGATAACGTTATATACTATACAAGTTTATCTCACGATAACGTTTTTTACTATACAAGTATATCTCACGATAACGTTATTTTCTGTACAATTCTATCTCACGATAACGTTATTTACTATTCTAGTATATCTTTTGATAACTTTATTTACTATACAATTCTATCTCACGATAACGTTATTTACAATACTAGTCTATCTCACGATAACGTTATTCACAATACTAGTATATCTCACGATAACTTTATTTACAATACCAGTATATCTCACACAACGAAACCCCAGGTAAATAAACACACCGCTGAAGCTGTAGATGTATATACTGCACTTTAGTTGAACTTGTATTGTCAGTGCTGTTAGTTAGGCATGTACTTATCCCTCCCCTCTCTCACCCAAAGTACTTTTTAAACTTTCATTTCAATAGTTAATAACATTTAGCGCTTCTGACCATTCGAGCATTTTGGTCTGCGACAGTGTTGGAGCGTTAAGAAGAGTTAGCCAAGTTCGGTTGAATAAGCGCCTCTAGTGTCTCAAACACAAAAAACACACAAACAATAACATTGCCCGCCGTGACAAAATATTTTCTGGAAGGATTTTGTAAAAAAAAAATATAAAAAATTGTAGACTGGGCCAACAAAATACAATTTTAAGATGTATTGCACATCAAGAAAAATAATGATTTGAACTTAATGTAACCTTACACGTTTTTGGTTGTTTTTTTTTACCCCAACTGTTGACTAGTTTGGTTGAAAAGACGAAGTAAAAGGGTGAATACAGTGAAGTGTTGAGTTGCTAGGAAACAAACATTCAATGCAGTGAATCTCAGGTCAATAGAAAGCTACGTTTACAATAGTTAGCTTTAGAACTGAAGTAAATAGACCAATTACTGATACTCTTTCAACGTCTGCCAAATCATTGGTTGAAATATTAATGAACCTCCTTTCCTCGACTTAAAGGGAGATTTCAAAGAACGACAACTACGTTTTAAGTATTTTCGCTAGGCTGTAAGCCGTGTTTGACACTTTCATACCAAGTTTAAATATATTTGTTGCCTCCCTTTAATTTTTTTTATTTCACACAAAACATGTTCAATGTGATTTGTTTGGTTTTTTTTTTTAATGGGGTTAAAAAATCATTTATTTTCAAGAGAGAATCAATTTCCATCCACGACCTTTGTACACTTTTTTAAACTGTTTGTAAATAAAATAAATTCTGGGTAATTTCTATCGGGTCTCAGGGGAAATGACTCTCTTTTAGGATATAATGATAACAAAAAAAAAATGCATTTTTTTATTCTTTAAATTAACAAACAGCAGTCTATCGTGGGCGTACTCTAAAACTGAAGCTCCCCTTCCAGTGTCAAAATAATATAATAAAATAGTGAGAATGCCACCCCCCCTTCCTCCTGGCTAAGTAAGTGTCCCCCCACCCCACCCCTTCCTAGTTGCGCAACTGTCCATCCATCCTGCCCGTTGCTAAAACAAAATATTTGAACCAAGTCACAATACATTCTCTGGTTGGTATTTGTTATTGGTTCGTTTTGCATTATTTACTTACACAACACTTAGTTCTCTCTCTGTGAAGACCCATCATTGTCGTGTGTCTGTACGTGCCTCCAAGCTAAAAAATGTCGACTCCAAAAAGTGTCAGTGTTATTTCCATTATTAATGTCCCCCCCCCCCCCTGAATGTTATTAAGCTGTGTATAGGGATGTCGAGTACTGTATTAGAGCTACCAATATTTTTAAAAGTAAAGCTATAAATAGAGTCTAGCGTTATAATGATTTATTTCTGTCTGAAATACACAACTCATTTAAAAACAAAACAACCGTATAATGAGTAATATATAAAGAAATGTCTTACGATTAATAAAGCCTTTACAGTAAAATAAATTCTTAAAGTAAAATAAGAACACTGTAAACTAAGACTAACCGTAAACTAGGCCTTACAAAAAAAACAAAAAAATAAATCTAAGAGCAGAGAATTGCAAATACTTAGAACGCGTGGAAAACCTGGCTCGCAAAGAAATAATTTTAAATATAAATAAATATAGTCATACAAATATAAACATTAGAAATATCAGGTACTGGCAGACGCAGAAAGTTTAACTTTTAGTTTGTTTAACTTTTTCACTTCGATTAAATTCTATTTGCAAGTATCAGTAAAGAAAACAAAACATTTGGAACGCAGTAAACAATTTATTGTAGTTAACTATTCCTCGCAGGAAACAATTAATTGTAGTTAACTATTCCTCGGAGTAAACAATTAATTGTAGTTAACTATTCCTCGCAGGAAACAATTAATTGTAGTTAACTATTCCTCGCAGGAAACAATTAATTGTAGTTAACTATTCCTCGCAGGAAACACAACGATAAATAAACGCAGTGGCTACTGTACCATCAAGCACCATTATATTAGGGTTAGGAATATGGCTGGTGCCCGTATTTTTTTTCGGGTACCAGCAATTATATTAGGGTTAGGAATAGGGTTAGGATTAGGGTTAGGGTTAGGGATAGGGATAGGGTGTGGAGCAATATCTATTGATGGTACCGTAGCCACTGCGAAAAAAAACACTGATCGGAGATGTTCCAAATAACTAATGTACAAGTGCAAGTATATTCTTTATTTTTAAAATTGCAAGTAAGATTATGAGTAAAAAGTACTTAAGGTGCACGTAATATTACAATTACAGGCAGCCAAGGTGCACGTACGAATACAGATACAAGTAGTCCACAAATGTAATTGAGTCATACCCGAGTATAGGGTAGTTGGTAAAACAAGTACACCGTATCTGGTACTGATGCAGTTTACTTGTATTTGTGTTACAATTTCTTTATCCTATCTAAGAGTTGTTTAAAAAAAAAACTCATTCTATGTCTTAAAACTCATCACCAATATTTACATAAGTCACGTGATGAAGGAATGCAATCCGGCCACGCCTACTTAGACTCAGCGGGTGGAGGCGCTAGACAGTGTTAGCGATGTACAATTGGCGCTAGACAGTGTTAGCGATGTACAATTGGCGCTAGACAAGTGTTAGCGATGTACAATTGGCGCTAGACAGTGTTAGCGATGTACAATTGGCGCTAGACAGTGTTAGCGATGTACAATTGGCGCTAGACAGTGTTAGCGATGTACAATTGGCGCTAGACAGTGTTAGCGATGTACAATTGGCGCTAGACAGTGTTAGCGATGTACAATTGGAGCCGTAGACAGTGTTAGCGATGTACAATTGGCGCTAGACAGTGTTAGCGATGTGCGCCAATTGGCGCTAGACAAGTGTTAGCGTGATGTACAATTGGAGCTAGACAGTGTTAGCGATGTACAATTGGCGCTAGACAAGTGTTAGCGATGTACAATTGGCGCTAGACAGTGTTAGCGATGTACTGGCGCTAGACAGTGTTAGCGATGTACAAATTGGCGCTAGACAGTGTTAGCGATAAAAACAATTGGCGCTAGACAGTGTTAGCGTGATGTACAAAGAGCTAGACAGTGTTAGCGATGTACAATTGGCGCTAGACAGTGTTAGCGATGTACAATTGGCGCTAGACAAAGTGTTAGCGATGTACAATTGGCGCTAGACAGTGTTAGCGATGTACAATTGGCGCTAGACAGTGTTAGCGATGTACAATTGGCGCTAGACAGTGTTAGCGATGTACAATTGGCGCTAGACAGTGTTAGCGATGTACAATTGGCGCTAGACAGTGTTAGCGATGTACAATTGGCGCTAGACAGTGCATAGCGATGTACAATTGTGGCGTGTTAGCGATGTACAATTTTAATAAGTTCTCACCCTGATGGATTCTGGATCCCGTTAGTCCTAGAATAATCCCTTTATTTGATTCGTACTTTTAGTGTCTGGTCGGTCGGTGGTAGTTGTTAGTGACGTCTTTAATCTTCTGTACTTCTACCTTTGGTCACTTGGTTCAGGAAGACTGTAATCCATTATAGTGTAGTATAGTACTTAGTATCAAAGTATGTGTCTAATATTTATAGCAATTATTAGCACAGCATTACCAAAACTTTTCTTTTTTTCACGACCCAGATATTTCAATATTTTTTACTTTGCGATCTACAATGTTCATTTTTTCTTTGTAGCTTCTAAAACTATGTATTTCTTAAACTATATGTTTCTTAAACAATGTATTTCTTAAACAATGTATTTCTTAAACTATGTGTTTCTTAAACTATGTGTTTCTTAAACTATGTGGTGCCCAAATGTGGGCTTATAAACTTGGTGGCGCCCATCTGTGGGCTAATAGACTTGGTGGCGCCCATCTCCTCTCCAAGTGAGCGGCGAATACTTTCGGCTTTGCCAGGGATCGAACCTAGCACCCTTTGCATCTGAGTCGGGTTTACTATCCAGTTTGCTAATCATACCGCGTCTGCGTCATTAATCATTTATTGGATTTTCGCCTAAAATGCACATTCTACGAAAGTCAAAATACATGTATAAAATGAAAACCGAAGTAATTATTCCCATGCTAATCGTTGAAGATCCAGTGAATAATTGTCTGTGTACTGATAGACGGGAACCTCCGCCCCCGACCCCCGCGCCCCACCCCCACCCAGTGATGATCAACGAAATTCAGAACAACCTAAATCGACGTATGACTGTATTAGTGGTGATCTTAAAATGTATTAAGAGGGTCTCGGGACAGTACAGGGGGCCCCATATGACAACCATTCAAAACAAATACATTTAAATGAAATCCTGGTACATATTGACTCACGAGGCCCCGGCACTGGGGCACGGGACAATCAATGAAAATAATGACATTTAAAGTGACAGCTGGCGAGGTAGCCATAGACTCACGAGGCCCACAGGTCAACTCGTCTGGACGGCCCTGGTCAGAGTCGCTGTTATGATTTGGAGGGGGTGGGGCTCGGAAGTGACTTTAGTGTAAGGATGGAGGATGGCTTTAAAATTCTGTCGAACAATGACCAATTCAAGACCTCCAAATGACTAATGACTTAGTCATGTTACACGATTTTTCAACCTTCCAATTTTTTCCCCTCCAGCTGATGACTGAGCATCAGATCGCCATAACCTCTGTCCACTCGTACAACGGACCTTACTTCCACCTTCACATGAAGAATCCGTTCATTGATATTGTGGACAAGACCAGGGAGGAAACAAGAAGTAAGTCCAGTGGATGATAAACTAGTTTTTTTTTTCAAATTTTTTGGTTGTATATGTTCAAGCGTGAAATGGTGTACAAAATTAGATGAGTTATCTCCCCTTGAGGGCAAAGGTTAAATTGAAAGTGTGTCATGTCTCATGGTGGACACATACTTTGAAAGGAAAGGGCTTGATTACTAATTTATATTATTGGAATGAAATATTTAAGTTAGGTGAGTTGTTTAAAGTACAAATCGCCTAGAACATTTGTCTAATGATTAAGAGTCTCCGTTATTTAGAATGATCGCTACACATTTCTGATCGATGATTACAATTTTTAAAAGAACACACGTAACACAGTAATGCGAATTGACAACTTTGCTTTCTTTTAACAAAATTTTGTTAGTTCAGATGTTGGGTTTAATCTCTCTACAGATTTACTAAACTATTTGTTGAAAATTATATTACCGTAATTTGTTTCATCTCTGTACGGTCTGCCCTTTTTCCAGTCCTCCTTTATTTCAAGATGAAAACATAATTGTAAAGAAATGCTAACATTTTTTTTACCATTTTCTATCAGTCTACGTCATGCTTGGTATGGTCCACGACTTCCTTGGACTAATGGATCACCTGCAAAACATGGGGCTCCTGAACACTGGGGATTACTTTGTTGTTGGGATTACCTGGGACTCTTTCAGTTCGGATAAACCTAAGGAAGTGCTTCAAGGTAAGTCTGACCATCAACAGTGACCTATATAGTCATTCTTTTGGCATACCAACTATTTTTGGCCAATTTAGCTCATCTTATGGCGTAACAAAAAAGTACTTACCCGATTAGTTGATCCTACTGAATACCAACCATTATTTACCAAGAAGCAGGCTCGATTTACCGCCGGGGATATCCTCGGCACTGAGAACTGTCACCCCGGCTCTGCTGTAGCTGATATATCGCTGCCGGGGATGAAACCATGGACATTTATCCTCGGCTCTGTGGAAATCTTTTTTTTCATCCTCGGCACTGGTTTTCTTTTAAATCGAGCACTGCCAAGAAGGACTTATTTGATTGTCTTAGGGACCTGTAATAACCTACTTATTTGCCGTATACAGCAAACAATTCTAATTCAAGGTGGGGCAGCACAGAAAAATATACGAAACATAGAATGAAATAAATTCTACACCCAAGGAATACTTGCATGATGTGAAATAAAATATGAACATTCATCCAACCCACATTTACAATATCTTCCTGTTTTCTTTGTTCACTCAACTATATAAATATTCCAAACAATCTCATTCCCGTTGCGCGACAAAACAGTTGCACCAACTAGCACATAACTGTGCCACTCTCTCGGACTGACCCTTTTAGCACAACTACTTGCTGACGGACCAAATGGGTGGGAACTAGGACACTCACTCCAGGCCTTGCGACTTTCAGGAGGGGAAGTGGGAGAGAGATATGAGTTTACTTCCCCCCCCCCCCCCCAACTGTAACACAAATAGCATTTCTATAAAGAACGATTTATCCGCCATGGTTTGATTGTCCCACACGATTAGTAAATACATGTAGATGATTGCTGAACATTAATTAGCCACTGTCTGATAGATATGATATAACCTCTAAGGATAGTTCTGTAAAGCCACCTTATAAGTAGCTCGCGTAAAATACTTGTACCTATCGAAGGGCAGTTACTCTTGCAGGTGAACGATTGATACTTCGCGGCTCATCAGTGGATAAACTTTAATTGATTTACTGTGCGCCTACGTTAGAGCCAATCAGATATACCCCGAGACGTTATTGTCTGCTACATTCAGTAACACGAACTAAATCTGTCTACATCCAGCAGCCTTTAAATGGCATACATATCGTATAGGATCTTCACATATTTGATAAATATCAAAGATACAAATATGTAGTTCACAGCGGCGGCATTAGAAGATTGTGACGGGAGCAATCGCCCCAGATTGTATAGCCTACACCAGAGGTTCTTAAACTGTGGTCCGCGGACCCCTGGGGGTCCGTGAAGCCTTTACTGGGGGTCAGCAAAGCCATTTGAAAAAAAAAATCATCGTAAAATATATACATATATAAAGTACCTAAAGTTGGGATGGGGGTCCGTCAAAAAAATTTTTTTCAAGTGGGGGTTCGCGGAGTACATAAGTTTAAGAACCTCTGGCCTACAGTTACTGTCTCGGCCTTGAATACGATGCTGGCTGCATATTACTAAGGCCTCCATTAAAGTTTGTAATTCATACACCACTCATTAGCGATATTTACTAGTAATTGTATCAAAGCACATAACATACATGAATATGACATGCATATACCATATTACATATAATACATATAACATTATACATATAACATTATACATATGTACATAATATATTTAACATACATATAACATTTATTTAACATACATATTAAATACATATAACATACATATAACATACATATAACATACATATAACATACATATAACATATATATAACATACATATAACATACATATAACCATTATTAAAAAATAAACCCACCCGCTGAACACATAATTATTGAATAAACACAAAAATTTATTTTGTACTTTTTACAAAGAATGTTCGTCAAACTGTCCTGTACATTTCTGTGTACCTTCACTAACGTGTAAACCAAACTGTCCTGTACATTGCTGTGTACATAATGTGTACATGTTGTGTACATGTTGTATACATGCTGTGTACATGTTGTGTACCTTCACTAACTTGTAAACCAAACTGTGTCTTTTTCTTGTTCTTATTTTTTCAAACACTGGAACAACTGTGTTCCATTAGCTGTCATGCTGGTCACAGTGTTTGCATTAGAATGTAGCGATGCTGAAAGACCAAAAAAAAAAACAACTGTTTATACATGAAAAACAAATGCATTGATATGCGATACCGTCCATTGAAAGATTGCCCTGACAACATGGCAGCTAACTCTTGCGTAACATAAGAGAACATCCGCACCACAAAGAACCAGCACTCTTCTCTCCATATGGCTTCTCTTGTTAGAGTAATCTTGTATTTGATATGATGTATTACTGGCGTTTGTAACCTCATGTGCTCATGAATCATGTCTTCTTATTTCATCATAATAAGATTATCTTTTACCAGTAAAACGCGACTGAATACCAGCTGTAACGTTACCAGTAGAATGCGATTGTATACCAGATGTAACGTAACCAGTATAATGCGATTGAATACCAGCTGTAACGTAACCAGTAGAATGCGATTGAATAGCAGCTGTAACGTAACCAGTAGAATGCGATTGAATACCAGCTGTAACGTAACCAGTAGAATGTGATTGAATACCAGCTGTAACGTAACTAGTAGAATGCGATTGAATACCAGCTGAAACAAGGAGGGTAGAGCTAGCCGGTGTGGGGCAACAAAAGATGCCCAACTTGAGAGAGGTTGTCGAACTTGAGAGAGGTTGTCGAACTTGAGAGAGGGTGCCTAATTCAAGTTGTTTTTTTTTTTAATGCATGTATAATCAGGAGGAGAGAGTCCAACAAATGGAAACTTGCACAGGGCGCCTGAATTGCTAGCTACGGCTCTGAGAGCCGGGGCGGTCTTTAACATTTTCTTTTTCTGTATTATGGAGCCGCAGTGAATGATTTAAAAAAACAAAACAAACAAACAACAACAACATGTTTTACCAGATACAATTGTTGTAGCGGCATTCTGGAACTAAGTGCAGGTTTTAAAAAATATTACATGTCATAAATTTGAATGTTGATTTATAACAGCCGCAGACGACAAACCATCTTACAAAAAAAATACATCAATAAATAGCTTTAAAAAAAAATCAATTTGCATCGCTACAGACAACTGAATAAAATCAATCAGGAATGAAAAAAAACCCAGAGTAAGGACAGGTTTAGCTGTACATGTGTATTAAAGTGTTGTGTGCTTGTACGGGTTGAACTATTTCAGCGAAGGATGGGTCATTGCAGTGGTTCCTAAAGAGTGGATCGCGACAAGTTGATGATACAAATGTTTTATTTATAATTAATAGATTTAGAAAATCATGTGCACATTATCGTAAATCTATAAGTATACGCTGCACACATCTAAAAAAAAAAAGAAGTTTTTATTCATCAAAGTAAAAGGACGAAAAAATTGTGTACAAAGTTAATGATGGTTTGTTTTCATTCTCTCATCATAATCGGTTTTTCTTTTTAATACGAGCTGCAAAAACTTAACCGGTTTTCAGCTGGTTTACGAAACAAAAAAAAAACCCTTTTCAGTTTTGATCGCGGAGCGTAATAAGTTTGAGAACCACTGTTATATGAATCTTTTTTTTTTTAGTAAACAGGGGAAGAGTTGTGTCCCCTCCAACCCACTGTTTTTTTATGCTTACGTCATGCGATTCCAGACACACACACACACACACACACAATTGTGCATAGCATCATGGGATTGAATATCATTATTGTTTGTGGCAACCATTACGGCACGTCACAGTGTAGTTTAATCTGTTTGTCCAGCAGACGATAACCAACACTAAATCTCTGACGACGTAACCAATGGAAGCATTTGAAGATTGTTTGATATTTCTTTGAGGAAATTAATACAATGTAACGTAACATCACTGAGTGGTTTCTATTGGTTTAAAAAAAATTCAATGATAAAAATGCAAAAAAAAAAAAAAAAAATTGGTTTCAAACTTGATTTACCATTGGATAATTTTAGTTCATGTGACATAATATGATAAAAAAAGTAAAGTTTCCTTAACCCTGTACGGGCTCATCGGGGCAGATGAAGTGTAGAATTCATCTGTTTCAGTAACCTCGGCGAATAAAGGGATTGTGTGGCTAGCACAACGCCCAGCCGCCTTTACTTCCCCAACTTAAAGTCAGGTACCCATTTAAAGTTGGGTGGTTGTGGGGACTTTCACCAGGACCTGAAAAAATCCCAAGGTTCTCAGTGATATTCGAACCCAGGACTCTCCGGTCGACCGTCGAGCGCTGTGCACCACTCGGCCATCATATGAATGTTATGCAACTGTCATTGATAGGAAAATGGGAAGAGGGTGGAGGGCACGCGTAATCGAATAGACTGACTGGCCGAACGTGACCCGTGTATTAACACATTTTTGTTTCTACTATCACATTCGCGTATTTACTATCACATTCATGTATCTATCACATTCGTGTATCTATTATCACATACGTGTATCTACCATCACATTCACTTATCTACCATCACATTCGTGTATCTACCATCACATTCGTGTATCTACCATCACATTCGTGTATCTACTATCACATTCATGTATCTACCATCACATTCGTGTTTCTTTTATCCCATGGTAATAATGTGAATTTAAATGCTTGAGCCGCCAACTTTTAGTCAGCGTTACCACGTACAGTACTGACGTGAGTTAAGCTAAGAATAACATATTCATCTTAATTTCTTGTACATCTCTCTATTTTGAAACGCACTACAGAAAACGAAATATCTATCTAGATTTGCAACAAAAAAACCTATTAGAAATTCAAGTGTCGTCTACTTAAATGATTGACCTATATCTCATCTCATACCAAACTGACCAATGGTCAGTGATCTACGACTTTTTTTTAATTTCTTTTTCTATCTTCCCCCCCCCCCCCACTTCTGTTTCTTTCCTTAAGTTATCCCCCCGAGATCTCTACTGAAAATGTCTTGAAGAAGTTTTATTACATTGTGTGGGTGTGGGTGTGTTGGTGTGTGGCTCCCTCTGGACCAGAACCGTGGCCGGTGGCGTGGACTGTCGCCTCCCCCCCCCCTAAAGCTACATCTAATGGTCTTTATTTCTGGTCATTACTCAACTTAAAAACAATATAAGGAAGGAAAACCGTCTGGACATCAACTTCGTTTTATTATCCTTTTAACTATGTAAACAAGTGAGTCTGATCTACCCAAATTGATTTAGTGTGTTCTTCGGTAGAAATACTGGATGGACTTGTAAAGATAAAGATGTAAACAATTTGAATTTTTTTTTCAAAAACAACAACAACAAAGTAACATTTGGACCTGATTGCATACGATTTTTCGTAACTGTTTTAATATTGAATCATATTTATCGCATTTCAGAGGAGTGAATTACTTGAATGCTCATTTCAAGATGCCTGGTTCAAGAACAAGGGGGTGCACACACACACACACTCACACAAAAACGACGTCTTTTAATCTGCTTAATTTAAAATTGGTATCGATTTTTATTGAGTAAGTTTGATAAGTCGACTGGGAGTTTTTGTTAGCCACAAAATGCCTTAAAAAACTGGCAACTACAAATTTGTAAACTTTAGTGTATATGTCCAGATAGACTTAAGGTCACTTTCACTCTGTTGGTATTTCGTACAATTTTTTTTTACCTAATTACTAAAGGTCCACTCTTGAAATGAGCAAACACGATGAAGTGTCAACAATGGAGAGTATTTCAAATACTCGACCGTCAAAAAACTGTAAAAAGAAAAAAAAATTCCGCCGTTTTTTGCTGAATCTATTCCATATAAATCATTGTCACTGGAAGATGGCTATTTCCAGCAACAAAATCAAGTACCAAAATGGCTAAACATTATTCCAGATCACAAGCCTGGAGGTATTCCAGACCACCACCACCCCCTCCCCCCTACCGTCTATCCCCCCTCCCCCTCCCATTGTCAATTACACTATCTCGAGCTACTATATCATGGCCAGCTGTAAAACTGTAAAAATAAAAAAAATAAAAAAATTACTCATTACTGATATGACTTTGAAGAGACAATTTCGCTGAACTCATCCTATATTCCCGTCACATTTATGCACAGCTGTTTGTTTCTAATTTCTTTTTTTTCCCCCCTCCCCTACACCCCCCCCTCCCCCGTCTTCCGTCTTTTTTTTATGAGGTAGAAGGTCGGTAATTTTATTAGACGGACAGACAAATTTTTTTGGATATAATTTCTTCCAGGTCCAACGCAACACGCTCTGAGCACGGCACGTGACCTGAGTGACAGATTGTGTATGGTGAGAGGGGCTGGGGGTGTGTGTGGGGGGTGGAAGGTTGAATGGATGACGTGAACAGAGACCTTTTCGAAACAAATCATTGAATTATATCCCATGTATGGCGCCCTAAAGTATTGTTGTTGTTCTTTACCCTGAAACCAACCCCCGTAGCGAGAAAATTCTACAGGAGGGGGGCCAGGCATTCTACAGCAGGGCCCAGGCAATATCAAGAGGGGGGGGGCAGGTAATACATTTTACTAAGTAGAATAAATAAGCGGGGGGGGGGGGGCCAGACAAAACGCAGAAGGGACCCGGACCCGCCTGCCTCCCCCCCCCGCACGCTACGGGCCTGCCTGAAACCCTGTCAATCATGTCTTGTTGATTTAGTTTTTTAATGACTTAGGTTTACATGGACCTGAAATCATTTTTGGCTATTTGTAGAATTGAATTATAAATTATTTTTTATTCTTTGAGCCTATTTACAGATAACTAACTAGATTGTGTCCCTTGAAATATTATGTGTACGTAAACAGAATTAAATGGGTCAACGTGTCAGTGCTCAAATTTCGCTCCACTGGTTGAATCGATTACCAGCGAAGAAATCAGTGATGCTTTTATAATTTTCTTTAACCACAGGTGGAATATTTTGTATAGGCTTCACATAAGTTATAGATGTCTTCAACACTTTTCTTTTAACTCAATTTAGTTCGAATCTATCCCGTTTTGACAGTGCTCGATTTAAGAAAAAAACCAATGCCGGGGATGAAAATAAATTTCTGAAGAGCAGATAATAAATGTCTATGATTTCATCCCCGGCTGGGATATATTAGCTAAAGCAGAGCCGGGGATGACAGGTATCAGTGCCGGGGATATCCCCGGCATCCCCGGCGGTAAATCGAGCCCTGCGGTTTGAGCCTGTATCTGGTACCATACGAGATGGCCAATCATCTTAAAGCAATCTGCTTACGTCACTGAATTGCATTTTGTTTGTTGTCTCGGCCGAATACAATAACATAGACTGCAGTTGTGAAATATGTGTTTGTTTTTCTCTGTTGTCTATTATTATTGTAGATGTGTCTGTGTGGGGCGTGTAGAAAATGTATGTGTGTGGGGGAGAGGGAGGGTGTAGAAGATACGGGGAGGGGATACAGAATATGTATGTGTAGGGGTAGGGGTGTAGAAGATGTTTGTATGTATGTGTGGTGGTAGTGGTATAGTAGATGTGTGTATGTATGTGGGGGTGGGGATAGATGTGTAGAAAATGAATGTATGTAGGTGGTGGGGGTAGGGGTGTAGTAGATGTGTGTATGTGTGCGTGTGTGGGTAGAGGTTTAGTAGATGTATGTATGTGTGTGTGAGTAGGGGAGTAGAAGATGTGTGGGGCGGGAGGAGGAATGGGTGTTGAAGATGTATGTATGTGTATGGGGGTAGGGGGTGTAGAAGATTGTTGTATGTGGTGGCAGATGGTGTAGAAAATCTATGTGTATGTGTGGGAGGGAGGGGTGTGTGTGGAAGATGTGTGCGTGTGTCGGGAGGGAGGGGTGTGTGTGGAAGATGTGTACGTGTGTCGGGAGGGAGGGGTGTGTGTAGAAGATGGTTTAGCTCCATTCTATACAAACATTTCTCAGGCCAGATTTGTCACTGAGACTTCCATCGATTGAAAGCCGCGCTGTCTAATTATTGATACAGCCAATATTTCATGAGGTCACCGATTTATAGCCCTGGAATCTTTTGGCTGACCACATACCCCGTTGTCCTACAAGATCCCATTAGGACTGAGATAATGATCTCTCGGCCCCGTACCAGGACCGTAACCACTATCAGGGCAGTTTTTGGTGTGTGGCGCCCTTTGGTATTACCACACCATCCACATAGCATACATAAATACGGCCATAAAGACAGCACTTGAAGATAATTGGTCAGTGTCCATTTTACTGGTCAATGGTGGTGGGCTCGTTCTCATCGATATCCAAAGGAATCTTAATTCGATTATAACAATGGTGAAAGAATTAATATAACAGTATTCCAGTTTAAAATACAATCATGAAAAAAAAATCGGATCTGCCCGAAACCAAAAAATAACCTCGCCTGCCGATCAAGCCTAAGGGAATATAACTCTATGCAAAGGTTTTGCAGGGTACAGCTAGTATATATATATATTAGTACACTTTGTAAGGTTATTTCTTAAGGTACCCTACGTCTAATTCAGAAGTTTATGGCCGGTTGAAGCCTCGGGCGCAGAGGAAAATATGAGCCCCCCCCCCACCACCGTTAAAAAAGAGAGATAATACGAAATTACAATTTATTTAAGTATAAAATTGCGATTTACAGCAAAAAAAAAATATAATCACCAACTCATTTTCAAAATAAAATAGTTTTAATTAGAAATGTACACATTTTCCCTGTCCGTCTAAGACAAATATTGTTTGTTCTTCAAGTACAATACGTGTTTAGTTACAACATATTATACGTATCATATTCATCACCTTTATTTTTATTCATCGGAATTTATATCCTTCGGTTTTTTTTTGTTATGAATGTAAAGAAAACATTTTTTTTTGTTAATACTATTTTTACAAAGATTATTTTTAATTCAAAAGAAACAACTTAAGATAGGAAAAATAGAAACCCGTCTTTCAAAAAAAAAAATTTCAACGGGGGGGGGGGGGGAGAGAGAGATCACAAATTTTGATGACGCAAACAATTTTTTTTCCTTCAAATGTTTACTGAGATCTGTGCCCGAAGTGTGCATTGTGCGTCACGTTTTTATCCCAATTAGATCTTCTTGTATTTGGTTACCATTGTTTAGGAAATGCTTCCTCTTTAAATTTCATCCTTGCCCCGGGGCCAGATTTCCATATGGGAGTCTCCGTCAAAACATTCTCAGCTTCCGTGACAGAATATTTTTTTTTTGTTGTTGTTGACATTTTTTTTTGACTCTCGTTTTCAACATCTGTACGCTGATTGAATTGTGATTGTGTTTGCCGCTGTAAGCTGATTGAACGTGATTGTATTAGCCGCTGCCTTAAAAATAAGATAAAATTAGAGGTCAGAGCAGCCCCGTCGCGTGAAAATTCTACAGCAGGGGCCAGTCATTCTACAGCAGGGGCCAGGCAATAGCAAGGGGGGGCAGGTAATACATTTTACTAAGTAGTGCAAATAAGCAGAGGGGGCCAGACAAAACGCAGGGGGGGCGGCCCCCTGCCCCCCTCAAGCTACGGGCCTGGGTCAGAGGTTAATTCAGTGACCGTTTCTATGATGTAATATTATGCACGATCGGCACAATCACACGGATATCAGTTCATTTATAAAGACCAGTTTGATATCAATTCTGAATATATCTCGGACCAGGGAATGGGGGGGGGGTGGGGTGGGGGGGTGGAGGAGTGGGAGGTGAAGTGTTTCCTCTATGTTGTGCGCGAGTGCACGTGAACATAACTCGCTGAACGTGTCAGCACATATCGCAGCACCATAACACACATTACGACACACACATAATACACCATAACACGAATTACACCTTCACGCATATTAGGCCTATAACATAACAAATTATTACACCGTAACACATATTACAGCATAACACATATTACAACATAACACATAATACACCAGACCACATATTGCACCATAATACATATTAAACCATAATACATAATACAACATAACATATATTACAACAGTGGGCGACAACTGGAGTCCATTTCCTGTATCATTCTTGACATAGCCTCTTGACTTGATATGTTTGTTACGTCGAGTTCAGCGGGTGGCGATAAGGAGCAGTTTGATGGCCATTGTCCATCTAAGAAGTCTGGTCAGTACCCTTAGGCCAGCTGACAAGAGTCGTCCGAGTGCATCATGTTTTATTTCACGACATTGGCCTGAAAAAAGTGTCAGTTCATTTATTTGATACGTCACTCGGCCATTTTGTTTTTATTGGTTACGGTATAATAAAGACAACACATACTTTGTATTGTATTTATGTAGAGTGGAAAATGATGGTTAATTTGTATAGATCAATACCAGATGTCACTTAGAAGCTCATTTTTTTTCTGTATCCATGTCAAGAGTCTTTCATCTTTATTTTATAAGATTTTCATTAGTATCACTTTTCTTTTGGTTTTGTCTGTATCAATCAATGCATATAATTTGTAAATACGTCTGTCTATCAATTCCATCCATCCATTGAAACCATTGTTTAACGCATCCCTCACACGCCTGAGTATTTCAAGAAATGTTAATCCCACTTATTATCTTGCATTATTTTTGGTCTTGAAATCCTCTCTAGATAATAGGATTTGTTACAGAAATAGAATGTTCTATTATATTTGCAAGTTGAATTTTTTTTTTATCACTAGGATTACTATAATAATACTTTTTTTTTCAAAATTTTCTATTGGTATTCATTGATTATCTTTTAATTGGAGGGGGCCCGACAAAACGCCCCCCACCGCTCCGTTTAAGTTCAGAAAAGTTTGATTGTTTAACATATTGGTTGAACTACAGGTGACGTGCGGTCCGTTTAAGCTTTTCACCTGGCCCATGCAGTGGCGCCGAGAGCCAACATGGGCCCAAGGGCAGGACATCATTGCGGGCCCCTTAATAAACAAAAAGTCGTGAAAAAATTGACATGGTCGGGGCGGCCGGGCCCCCTTACAGATGCGTGCCCCATGGCAATGATCCCCCTGCCCCCCCTCGGCGTGCCTGGGCCCACGCTCTCTACGCATCATCTAGTTGAAAGATGCTCACATCCGTCACTCCATCTGTTGTGTTGTTTTGTTTTCCCCGGTCCCGGCCCTACTGTCAAAATTAAAAAAGCTCCACGTGGCCCGCGGATAAAAACGTTAGCCCACCCCTGTACCAGTTAGTCAATGATCAACGAGCGTTTTTTTTTTGGTCTTTAGGCATTAAGTAAATAAAGGTACTAATGATGCGTCGACTACAAATTCGGCATCGACTCCAATACGATTACCGATTCTTCTCTGAAAGACCCGATTCCGATTCCCAATGGCTTAACATCTTTCGACCTGAGCTAACTAAACGTGATGAAACACTTTGATGGGCAGTTGTTGTTGTTGTTGTTGTTGTTTTCCCCACTTTCTAATGATAGAATCATTTCGTTTCTTAAATTAATAAAACTATCGGCGTATCTCTTCATTGTGTTAGGGGGAGGGGGGTGCAATAATCTCAGTCCGGTTTTTTTTAAATAACTGAAGAGTTGGAAGTAAAGACATCTAAACCATTGTGTGTGTGTGTGTGTGTGTGTCTTAAATTGACCAAAAACGATTGTTCTATTCATCACCTGGCAGGTATATTTGACGAGAGCGTCGCCAACGAGACGGTCCTGGCCTTTCGTCACTTCTTCGGGGTCATGCACACCCCACCCATGGACCCCAACTACGCCGAGTTCAAGAACATTGTGGACGGCTACCTGTCAAAGCCACCGTTCAGCGTCCCCAACGTCTACGAGGACTTGGGCAACGGGAACGTCAGCAGGAACGTGAGTCAACTCCACCTTTTTGTGTTTTCATGTATGTGTGCTCAGGGGTTTTGTTAGTCTCATTGGACATGCCTTTGTCTCATAGGACATGACTTATTCTCAATGGACATGACTTATTCTCAATGGACATGACTTATTCTCAATGGACATGACTTATTCTCAGTGGACATGACATAGTCTCATAGGACATGACTTATTCTCAATGGACATGACTTATTCTCAATGGACATGACTTATTCTCAATGGACATGACTTATTCTCAATGGACATGACATAGTCTCATAGGACATGACTTATTCTCAATGGACATGACTTATTCTCAATGGACATGACTTATTCTCAGTGGACATGACATAGTCTCAATGGACATGACTTATTCTCAATGGACATGACTTATTCTCAATGGATATGACTTAGTCTCAATGGACATGACTTAGTCTCAATGGACATAACTTAGTCTCAATGGACATATGACTTGCCTTGTGACTGCCTTAATCTGTTAGAACTGATTAGTGCCTAAAAGGTCCCCACGCTAGGATGGGTACCGGGTTAAACTAATCTACTTTTTTTGCTTGCCCACTTCTTATGACATTGTAATTGACAGGAAATCGTGCTGTCTAGAAATACTGAAAAGTTTTTCTATCTGGCCCGGCATATCCTATAGCTGGCTCTGCATGCTGTTATTGTGGGTGGCTGTTATTGTGGACGGCTGTTATTGTGAACGGCTGTTATTGATTTTATTTTACACGTTTTACTCGCTGTGTATGTTATTTATGTGAATTTTGAAATCCATCTTGCCCAATGGTTAATGGGGGTGGTGACTGTGGGGAGGGGTACCCTGTATGGCGCTGCTTAATTAAGTCGAATCAAAACTGATTTTTTGATCGAATGTTTTACATCTTTAAGGTTATATGCCGTTCTTTGTTAACTTTAAGATTTTTTTTTTAATTTGCTTATTGGTTCTTACTCATATTCACTAATGTTTTACAAAATGACTGATTCGGCTCTATATAGTATTTGATTTTACTATATTAATACCGGGATACTGGTCTCATCGACTGTAAACTAAAACAGAATGGAGCCAACAGCACATTGTTGTTTGGGATGACGTTATATCTCTGGTTTAAAAAAAAAATCGTTCTATAGAAAGAGTCTGCGGAAAGACTTCATCCTCTAACGATAGTATAAGTGTTAATCAGGTTTTTTCGCCCAATGAAAAAAATGTATTTACAGTTATTTTGGTAATTTAGTAATCCGAGGCTACTGTAAGTAATTTACATGTATTTCTTGAAGTCACCTTTAAAGTGATTTAATCAACAAAAAAAGTCTATCACGTGAATCCACTGTGGTTATACGCTACATAAAGCAAATATTTACAATTTAGGAATTAGAAGGGATCGTGTGGGGGGGGGGGTGCAGTGAGTACTTTTTTTTTCCTGAAAAGGGGGGGGGGCATTAGATGCAAAAAGTTTGAGAGTCACTGTTCTAATTAAATAACCGAACATGTGGAAGTTCCCATTGGAGCGCAGATGATCTAAAAACAGTGGCTCCTTTTATCTGACCATCAAGCGCCTTTTACTTCCTGCACGTCCTTGTTGAACGTAATATTCTAGCTGTTCATTGGTTATTGTCATGATTGTCAATTTTAGATCCCACCCGAAGCTGCCTACCTGTATGACGCAGTCTTGCTGTACGCCAAGGTGGTTCATGACGTCATCGAGACCGGTGGCGACCCCAGAGATGGGCGGGCCATAATTCAAAGAATCAGGGGAACCACCTACAAAAGTAAGGAATGTCTTTTCGGGTCATTGCGTTCCACTGGTCGAGCAATTTCCCCCATGTGGTTTGTTTATTTGTTTGTTTCTTGCAGTTTTTTTTTTTAACAGTTTTGTGTTCTGGTAAAAAGTGGTGGGTTTTGGGAGAAGGGGAGCGACAACTTGTGGCAGAGATTGATTGAAAGGCGTATTTGTTGTTTTTAATTTCCCATCATTTTCCTAAAAAAAAACATACAAATCCATTAGTGTACGTAGTACTTTTATATCTACGATGGTTAGAATTTATTTTAAAATTACCAGACATTTTATTGTGAGAAATTTGTTAATACTTTATGAGTTTGATATTGAACGTCACCGACGGGGATATTTCCTGACCTTTCCTGGGATGTCGGGACGGTTGGTGAGAATAACCCCCGAGGTAAACTTGGAACGATCCCCGAGGTAAACAGGGACATCTGGTCGTCGTATCTATTATGGCGCTACGCATGAACACGTTTTCTTGTTTTAATTAAGAGTTTGAGTGAGTTGATGAATAAGCATCAGTGCAGTTTGTGTGCTATCTCTGACAGGCTCCTTTGGATTTTTGAGTTACATCGACAAAAACGGTGACGCCCACGGCAACTACTCTGTGATCGTCAGCAAGTACAGGGAGGATACGGGCTGGGGGATGTTTCCGGTGGGGACATTCCGGCTTCAGCCAGACGGAGACGCCCTTCCGGTAAGTATATATCGTTTAACATTTCTATACTAGCTGTGCCCTGCAAAAACCTTTGCATAGAGTTATACCCCTTTAGTGCTTGATCGGTAGGCTAGGTTATTTTTTTTTTGGTTTCGGGCAGATCCGATTTTTTCATGACTGTATTTTAAACTGGAGTACTGTTGTATTAATTCTTTAATTTCGATTTAACGCAGAACCCACACCGCTATTATTTATATGGATGCTTGTCACATACACACCGTCTAGGGGTATTTGCAATAGCACAGCAACTCCTTGAGTGACAGTAAACATGAACGTCAATTCGAAATACAATAGGAATCAAACACTTGAATTACAAACAGTGTATCACTACAAGCGCTGGTCCACTACCCCTTTTTTTATATCGCTCAACTTCCGAACTCAATCCGCTGATACAACTTTCTACTACAATAACTGGACAACAGCTACACATGTTCAATCATTTACTAAACACGCACCCACGCACGTGTTCCTTTATCTCATTCTATCACCAGTCAGCCACTGATTCTCTCCCCTGACCATTCGTACTATTATATTGCAGCCAAGATTGAACAGCATTCCAATACATCCATACCACCACATATACACACACGCACAGTCACTCTGAGACAATGCTAAACTATTAAGTCTATCAATAATAATATGCAGCTGTGATTTAACATTTCAAAATGCCAAACTATTCAGTCTATTATTTACACTATACAAACATAGTTCAACACGGGCAGTCTAACCTATAAATTCTAACATTTGTGTTAATGTTCTATTTAGTTATTTTGCAGTGATCCCACTCTGAATGTACGCCGATGCTTTCAGTCAAAGACGTCTTAAGTTTTTTGGGCTCTAGGCAAATAATAAAAAATATTTGGGGGGGGGGAGGAGGGCATTATGATTGGATTAGAAAATATTTTTAGTACAACGGGCCTTAGGCTTTGGCCTAGTTTACCTGTCCAGAGCAAATGCTCCGCTTACAGTGGTGCCACAAAGGGTGGCCCCGCCCTGGTTTGGCGCCTCTTTAGGCATCAGTCAATGAGCTGTCGTACTTTTTAATTATTTTTTTTTTTTAAACGTTAATCGAGTGCATTCTCAAATTCGCCTAGGGAGCAATTAACACAGGTCGCGCGCTGTGTGTCTTTGACCGCAATGACATAAGTCCAGTACATGCAGTTAATTATTCGAAAAAGGAAAAAAACTAATTATTTTTTTGTTTACCTTTTTACTATGGGAGCTAAAAACCCGCACAAAGAAATCAACATCAGTGAATAAAACACAGAAAGCTTTCAGCGGAAATAAAAACACAGTTGTCTCCCATTTGATTTCGTTGTGCGTATCTAATCCTCATATTTTTAGCATTCAGCACAACCTTAATTCAGAGTACCCTCACAACATCAGACCAATAAACGCGCACACACTGTAACATAAGTGCAATGTTTTAAACAACACATTAACGCTAAAACATTGAGATTGACACAAAAAAATCCACTTTTTGGTTGTTTTTTTTTTATAAACCCCCCCCCCCCCCCGAGATTGTTACAGATTTGAATCCGAAATTGCCGTAATCCATTGGTTCTCAAGAGTGTCGGTCGTGACGCACTGGTGAATCTCGGACGACATTCGGATGGATCCGATGTTAAGGACGGTTTTTCAGAAAGTTCTGTAAATCATTTCCTGTATATGTTAGTGGATAATTCGATCATTGATACATATAATAGGTTCAAGCCGCCTTCGTCGGCTCGCTCCATGACTAATGAATGACATGACTCTAGTGAAGCTTTCATTGGTAGCCGATATAAATTTGAAAAGTATTGCAGTATAGGCAGTGGCGTAGCGGGCTTAACTCGCGCCCGGGGCACAATACCTTTTTAGCGCCCCCCTATCATTCGAAAACCATATAATATGTTTTGCGGACCATTTGGCGCCCCTTTGTGAGTAGCGCCCGGAGTATGATGCCCCTCCCCTCGCTACGCCACTGAGTATAGGGCTATAATACAGTGGCGATGCAAGTTTCAGCGAGATAAACCGAACTCCTGTGTAGGAAAACGGGCATGGCTTATGAGAATTGAAGTTTTGCAAGAGGTGCATATATTTGTTTTTAATTTCTAAACCCATCCCTTCGTAATCAAAACGGAACTCTCGAAACCCACCTTTCATTACATGTTATTATTTTTTAATTAGGCTCTGAATAGTACAGAAGCCGCTTTATTACATCTCGATTGGTCGCTAGTTTACTGTATTAATTCAAGGGGGGTCGGGAAAAAAAAGACAATCAGAGGTCTTGGCCGTTTGAACGTGGAGCCTGATGGACACTTGATAAACGGTTTCATTGAGCAGTGCCGTTTGAAATAATGAGATTTATCGTGTTTCAAGGGCCAGCTGGTCCCCCTCACACCCAATCGGCCCTGGGGCGCATAATGGTGCCAAGACGGCCCTGGAATAGAAAGATTTCTTGAAAAAGAAAAAAATGCATTGGTGTATAAACATTCATAAAAATAAAACTACAAATATATGGTAGATACACTATTGAAGTTGATTTGATGGGGTGGGACAATTGTTCAAAGTTTGAAACTACTGACAAAGGATGTTACAATGAAACCATTGATAAATGTGTTACAATGAAGCTAGTGATAAATGGTGTTACAATGAAACTATTGATAAATGGTGTTACAATGAAACTATTGATAAATGGTGTTATAATGAAACTACTGATAAATGGTGTTACAATTAAACTACTGACAAATCGTGTTGCATTGAAATTATGTTCCAGACATTCCACTTTGAGAAAGGGGAGAGTTTCAACTGGATCAACGGTGCCCCTCCATTGGCGGAGCCAGTCTGTGGGTTCCATCGTGAGAAATGTCAGGTTCCAAAAAGTAAGATGACACACAACTCTTCAGTTTAAATGCTATTTAGCTAAAACAATATCAAGCTAAACTATAATGAATAAATAAAACGAACAAGGAATATCACGTTAATGGTATTTACAACTGATCCATTTTGAATTAAATCATCAATTCAAGTCATTCCTAACTGATTGTTGTCTATTGCAGCGTACACGTTTGAAATAGCAGGTGGAGTTGCTGGGGGCATCGTTTTTATCATTTGTATCATTGGTTACATATTTTATAGGTAAGTTGCACAGTGTATGTTTCAAATAAAGAATCTTAATTTATTTTTTTTTCGTTAATAAAGTAAACGACTTTGTTTTAAAATCAAGTACAACATCAAAACAATAAACATTCAAATATGGTTAGACTTTATGGACCAGTGTAAAAGGTGTTTACTTTTTTTTTTAACTACATGTAATCAAATTTAAATCCTACAGTCACTTGGCAATTTGAGATTGAACGTGTTAAAACAATGTTCCCCCTCACCTCCTCCCCGGCACCTCCCCTTTATCTTTCGGACAGTAACTGGAGATATGAGCAAGAACTGGCTGGACTATTGTGGAAGATTGACCTGTACAAGGATATAGTCTTGACCACAGACCCCTATTATAACAACGGCACACAGAATAATAACTCCAACCAGAACTGTAAAGTAGGTCACAATGGTTACAGTAATGTGCACTCTATTCATTTATTTATTTATCTATTTATATAAATATTTACCTGCTTAATGTTGTTGTTTATTTTAAAAACAAGAGTCTGTCGCCGACATGAATGTATAGCTCATTAAATATAGATAAGTGAATCTCTCATAGCAAACAACACTCAATCAACAGACCGTTCTGATAAAAGTACTTTTTTAAACATTTAAACTATAGGCCTATCTGTCTCTCTGTTTATCTTCGTGTCACTACGGCTATATGTGTCCCTTCCTCTTTAAACAATTCTTTAACGATACATGAGGAAAGCAATTTTATTTTATTTTCATAGACCAACATAAATTCACTGATGTGTTTCGATGATCACAATTAATTTAGTTGTTATTTTAATTCTTTCAGAAATAACCTTATATTTTTATATTTTTAAAGAGATATGGTTGCTAGGTATTGTTTAATAGTGCATACATAATTACACTGTTTGATGTGTACACATATAAATCATTACAACAGTTTGTTGTTCACTGTTTAAAATAAATTATTACACTGTTTAAACAAAGACATTTTTAAGTGTGCACACATGTAACGCATTCTAGAAAACCCCACATAAATATCAGTATAGCAGAATATATATATGTATGTGTATACTTCTTAATATGTCAATAAGTAAGATTTTTTTAAGCCCATGTGGGGGTAACTGTGAAATGGAGTAGGGCTCATATGTATGTGATTGAATCGTGCCATTTTGTTTTAAATACATCTTACTAGAGAGAATAAAATCCACCAATGAGTAATATTGATTTATGTATGAATCTTTACTTTAAAAAAAAAGGTTGCTTAAACGATAATATAAAACTTAAGAACTGACATTGCTTGGACGTTATTTGGAACAAAAAAAAAAAAGTCTGTGAGAAGCATGTTTTCCCTGTAACACGCTAATATCCATTGCTATGTCCAGTCATCACTCCACAAGTCCACCAGCCAGTCGTCCCTCATCTCCATCTCGGACATCGACATGCGCCAGCTGTTTACTCACGTTGGGATCTACAAGGGGACAGTGGTGGCTACCAGGAAGGTCAACAAGACCCACATCGAGCTCACGCGGAGCGTGAAGAAAGAACTGAAGACGGTGAGCGATGATACCAGTGTCGAGCCCGTAAGGTTTGACACACCTGTGTCCATCTATCAATCAGTATTTTATTCATTCACTGGGTCAACAAAAGTAATCCATCTTCCGTCCATTCAATTTTCTTTATTCAATCAATCGACCATGCCCATCATATCGTTTTGTTTAATAGACCGATCGTCTCGCCCATCTGACATCAGTTGATCGATTTCAGAAAGCATTATTGTTTCATTCATCTATGAATTTGTTTGTCTATCCATCTATCTATGAATTCATCTATCTGCCCATCTGTCTATGTATTCATCTATCTGCCCATTTGTCTATGAATTCATTTATCTGCCCATCTGTCTATGAATTCATCTATCCAGTCTGCCCATCTGTCTATGTATTCATCTATCTGCCCATCTGTCTATGTATTCATCTATCTGCCCATTTGTCTATGAATTCATTTATCTGCCCATCTGTCTATGAATTCATCTATCAAGTCTGCCCATCTGTCTATGTATTCATCTATCTGCCCATATGTTTATGAATTCATTTATCTGCCCATCTGTCTATGAATTCATCTATCAAGTCTGCCCATCTGTCTATGAATTCTTCTATTTGCCCATCTTTCTATGAATTGATCTATCTGTCTATATATTCCTACACTGGTACCAAGTAGCTTTAAAGCTAGACTCCCAGCAGCTCCAGTGACCACTGTCACTACTTACACTGGTCATTTGTACGTAGGGAAGTAGATACAGTCAATGTACTCAAAGTGACTCGTGGACATTTTAAAACGTAGACCAAAATGGTGATTGTACTACTGACAATAAAAACCTAATAAATTTGACTTAAATCTCTCTATAGATCGATAAATAATTTCCTTATGCTGACCCGACAGAATACACATTCTCTGTATATAGACAATAGTTTTATTTCAGCCCAGACACAACATGTTTATAAGATCGTTAATTAAGTGTGAGAAACATTTAGTTTTAATTTTTCCCACCTTTCTTGTATGGCATTTTCTTACCTTCCACCTGGAATATAGGTACGTGAGCTACGTCACGATAACGTTAACCCATTCATCGGGGCCTGCGTGGAGCCACCCAACATCTACATCATCACAGGTTACTGCAGTAAAGGAAGCCTGCAGGTGAGGCAGTTATTTGAGACTCATTATATTTATGACTGCGGTCAGCATAAATGGATACATTTCATTGCTTGTTTTTCCTGCATTAATTTTTGTGACTACATAAACACATTGGATGCTGTATTTACACTCGACGTTCATCCTGCCCTACCTGGGTCATTTTTTTTTTAATGTTGTAAAACTTTATTTACGAAATCTTAGGGCGGGGTGAATGTCACATGTGGTGTGACAGTGTGATTAATAACAAATTATACCTATTTCCTAATGCAGCTCAGCTGCGCACTGTTTGAACGTCTGTAACCAATACCACAAGATTCAATGACACACACTGGACAGTCAATGACCATCACCACAAGATTCTATTATTGTCTAAGTGGCCTATCACCATAAGATTCACACACTTTCAAAATAAAACCCTTCGTGCTACAATTATTCTACTACATTAAGTCAGACAGTGTGACTATTTTCTAAACTTGACTGCACATTATGGATGAAAATAATTTGTATGACATTGATTATCTCGTGCATTCAATGAAATCCATTAAACACTGATTATCTCGTGCATTCACTGAAATCAATTCAACACTGATTATCTCGTGCATTCACTGAAATCAATTCAACACTGATTATCTCGTGCATTCAATGAAATCAATTCAACACTGATTATCTCGTGCATTCAATGAAATCAATTCAACACTGATTATCTCGTGCATTCAATGAAATCAATTCAACACTGATTATCTCGTGCATTCAATGAAATCAATTCAACACTGATTATCTCGTGCATTCACTGAAATCAATTCAACACTGATTATCTCGTGCATTCACTGAAATCAATTCAACACTGATTATCTCGTGCATTCACTGAAATCAATTCAACATTGATTATCTCGTGCATTCACTGAAATCAATTCAACACTGATTATCTCGTGCATTCACTGAAATCAATTCAACACTGATTATCTCGTGCATTCAATGAAATCAATTCAACACTGATTATCTCGTGCATTCACTGAAATCAATTCAACACTGATTATCTCGTGCATTCAATGAAATCAATTCAACACTGATTATCTCGTGCATTCACTGAAATCAAATTAAATTACGTATTGACAAACAATGGAGTAGACTATGAAAAGCAAGTCTCCTAATATTTTTCCCCCTCAGTGATAATGATGTATAATTCAATTATTTATGTCTATTATGTATTTATGAGAATATTGTTGACCAAAATAATACTGATACATGGCAAGTGTCATCAATGAGGAATTCATTGCGTCTCATTTCAGGATATTTTAGAAAATGAAGATATTCTATTGGACTTTATGTTCATCGCTTCTCTGGTCTTTGACATTATTAAAGTAAGTTCAAATATTTTTTTTTCTCGTTGATTGATATTGTTTATTTTAAATAGCTTAAATATCTTTCTCAGAAATAGATGAAAGCATACAGGACGTTTGAAAAATATATAATTTTTCTTTTTTTAAAAATTCATCTAAAAGTATAGAAGAACGTTTACAAGCCATAACATTGTTTACAAGCCATAACATTGTTTAAAAGCCACAATATTGTTTACAAGCCATAACATTGTTTAAAAGCCATAAGATTGTTTACAAGCCATAACATTGTTTAAAAGCCACACTATTGTTTACAAGCCATAACATTGTGCCGTAATTGTACTTTGAAGGCGCCTGTAGTTTGTGCCGTAATTGTACTTTGAAGGCGCCTGAAGTTTTTCTAAATTTTGTTCAGAACTTTTCTATATCTTTCCCACAATTTGTGTATATCTTGCCCACAATTCGTCTATATCTTGCCTACAATGTGTCTATATCCTGCCCACAATACGTCTATATTTGTTCTATATTTCTCTACTTTCTGTATAACGTACACCCACACACTAACATATTTTCACTGAAGAAAAAAACAACCGTAGATATGCCAGGACATTATTTGAAACATTTCATCCATCCATCAGCCCAGCTCCAAAACATCTCCCACTTTGTAATAACCAAAAAATGTCCTCGTTCGAGAGGACGTCATCAAAACGTCATTACCGACACGTCCCTAGTCTTTCACAATGCTCAGCGAAACAAGTATATTTTTTTTTGTCATTGCAATATCAAGTCATTCTTTTCCTGTGTCAGGACTCCATCAGATAACACTAATTTATTTGTCAATATTTTGTCGCTGTGTTCACGAGCGTAATGTGTGTGTGCGCGTGCGCGCGCGTGTGTGTGTGTGTGTGTGTATAAAGGCCTGGGTGGGCAGAGTCACGTGATAATGTTTGTGACTTTCTGTGTCTATTTAACGTAGACCAGAGTTTTAATATTTCTGTTGTTCTGTATTAGAAAAGCGACAATAGCAAATCGAACGTCTGGTATTGTGTTACACGGGAATGCATTGATGATAAATAGATTGTTGGCAGCATCGATAGAAGCGTTGATTGTTGTCTAGATATAATGGTTGGTCTACAAGAAACAAAAAAAAAAGGAAGAAAATTGGACAATCGGTTTAACGGATGTATTAAACCGTTCTTATATGTACCATAGCCCTAGACCCATTTATATACAGTCTTGGAGTTGCGCTGGGTCACACGTGTTGCATTTTATAACTTTTACTGATTAACTACTAATAATGAGGGAATAATTTTACTGGTCAAACTAACAATAATGAGGGAATAATTTTACTCTGGTCAAACTAACAATAATGAGGGGAATAATTTTACTGGTCAAACTAACAATAATGAGGGGAATAATTTATGACATTTACAGGCCCGGCGCAAGTGGGAGTGGGGGGAGTAGGGGCATACTTCACACTTAGGCCACCGTGATCCCCGGGACTTTGATGGTGCAGTTTGGAAAGGGTGGGGTGGGAGTGGGGTCTGGTGAATAGAAAGACGCCTATTGTCAAAGGTTAATTGGTCTGGCCCCCGACAGTGGAAATATCACTATAGCGGACGAAGTCAGTTGGTGTTGTTGCATTACTGTGCAATCTTTTTGTGCACTCATCTCATTGTGACTATAGGCTGGTCTGAAGATCAAGAGACATTACTCTGACTTTATGAGTCTCCAGCGAATCAAATAGTTGACCCTGAGATGGAAAAATTAGAAACCGGCAATTAAAAAAAAAAAAGAAATCTTAATTCAACATAATATTCTGTGTGAAATTCTTTAAATTCCGATAAATATTAATACATTAGGTTAGAAAAAAATAATAGAATTCTAGAAAACAATAGATGATATCTTGTCAGACTGGCGTGGCCTTGTGTGGAAGGAAGCTGTAAAGATTTTGCAGACACACACACACACACACACACACACACAGAACTGAGACATTCATGGAAACCTTAATAAAAGTTGAATTCTAAGAAGGAATTTGAAAGAAAAAAAAAAAGAGAGAGAGAGAGAAAGATGAAGTTATGAAAGACCATCAAGTCACATGACATGGACTTTGATCTGGTCTCACATGACGAGCCACACACTCACACCCTACACCCCCGAATTCTTCGAGGGGACGCCTCTGAGGTAATAATCATGGAACTCGTGACAATATGTTAGGACTACTTTCTTTTTTCGGATTAAAACTGTCACGTGAACACAGCACTGTAGCACCCCCCACCCCCGATCCCTCCATACAAACTGACAAACTTGAGTCATTTTCAGTTTCTGGGGGGGGGGGGGGGGTCACGGGCTCTAGGCACATAACTTTCTGGGGGGTGTTTGGGCTAGGGGGTAGGGCTGAGGCAAAAGGCAGAAGTATCTGTTGGGTTTCATAGCATGAGATTCTGTAGTTTTAGCTAATAGGGGGGAAGGGTGCTTGAAGTCGTGTTACCGGGCGGTCCCCAAGTTTACTTAGAATTAAAGAAGGAATGAAGTTAATACAAGTAAAATAGTTGACTGTGTAACTTCGATGATTTCAGAGAGCGAGACTGGGTGATCAACGATGCATACAAATACATACAAGTTTATTTCATATCTCAACGATACAAACTGATCAGAGAGAGACCAATACCCGCCCCGCTTCCCCCCCCCCCCGACCCCCACCCGCGCCTCTACAGTAAACATTTAAAACGTCAGTAGCCAAATGATCATTAGTTTTGGCCACTAGATGTGCCATGCAAAAACCTTTTTGCATAGAGTTATATCCCCTTAGGCTTGATCGGTAGGCTAAGGTTAATTTTTCGGTCAGATCCATTTTTTTCATGATTGTATTTTAAGCTGGAATACTGTTGTATTAATTCTTTACTTTCGATATAAAGCAGAACCCACACCGCTATTATTTATATAGATTGCATAGTCCGTTTAGCTTCTGGGTTGCTACATAATTTATTATCCTATACCCTCTTTTACCCCAAAAGACTTGAAAAAAAAAAACTTGTTTAGATTATATATGACACAAAGTGATGATATGTCTATGAGTCTACGAATGAGGACACAGTTCCAATATGTTTAAAAGAGGTACATGTAGTTGGATTGGTTGACTCAATAATGTGGCCATCTTCCTGATAATGCCATATTTTTACAGATTATTTGAAATAATCATTCAAAGTTCCCTTCCTTAGTTAAATATTTATTTTCGTGTGATGTAATCATGTCTTCACAACTAGACATTAGCAACAATGTCGCTACTTACTGACAACAATGTTGCTACTTACTGACAACAATGCTGCCACTTACTGACAACAATGTTGCTACTTACTGACGACAATGTTGCTACTTACTGACAACAATGTTGCTACTTACTGACAACAACGTTGCTACTTACTGACAAACAATGTTGCTACTTACTGACAACAATGTAGCTACTTAATTGACAACAATGTAGCTACTTACTGACAACAATGTTGCTACTTACTGACAACAACGTTGCTTACTTACTGACAACAATGTTACTACTTACTGACAACAATGTAGCTACTTACTGACAACAATGTAGCTACTTACTGACAACAATGTTGCTACTTACTGACAGCAATGTTGCTACTTACTGAAAACGGAGGGGGCGGATGGTCGTGCTGTAAAGCGCTCGACTGAAGGTACCTGGTTCGATCTCCGTGGTGCCTCCATGGCCATTTCACTATCGGTTATGGTGGGGATGAAAGAAGGGCACCATAAAATTCGTCCCATTAGTGGTTTATAGTATCTCAGAGATTTCACCCTTACAGTTGTCTTCAGTTGATATTTTTGTTTTAAATTTCAATTTCAGCATTAATAAAAAAGTATTTAAATTTCTTTTCATACCATGTATGGCTGGCTATACACAGAGAAATTCATTTAGTTATAATATAACTTACAGATTCTAATATGTATTTATTGTACAATTTATTCAGTTATTTTTTTAAATGTATTTTACATTTGCTTGATTACTAGTGGAAATAATAATGCTTTATTAGTTGATATTATTTATTGCTTTACTAATTCGTATCAAATTGTATGCTATAGGAGCACCTGTAGGTACTTTTGTTTAGTACACCCCACCCCATCTCCAAAAGTCTTACTTACACCTACGACCGACTCCCCATAAAATTTCACCTTTTTTCTTTGCTAGACTGACTTTCATATTCCCAGGGAAGCCATATTGGAAAACAATCAAACAACGCTGTTCAATGTCAGCTTTGGAGGTTTTGAACTTATGAGGACAGACAGGGGCGGACAAACTGTCGGTCAGCTGGGAACTAAAAGTAGTATCATTCCACTCGAGGGTCACCTAGCCGGGGGGAGGGGGGTATGGAGGGCGAGAAATCAGGTTGCTCGGCACCCCCGCACTCTCACAATCAGATCGGGGATGGGGGGGGGGGTCAGTCATATGAAAGAGGGGAGATAAAGTTTGATCAATAACTGTCCTGGCCATAGGAGATCAAAGCCTCCCCCCATCACGGATATAGTGAGAGTTGATTTTGATGTAGTGATACTTGAATGTCATTTAGTAAGACTTGGGTCTGATGTAGTGAGACTTAGGTTTGATGTAGTGAGACTTGGGTTTGATGTAGTGAGACGTGATTTTGATGTAGTGATACTTGAATGTCATTTAGTAAGACTTGGGTCTGATGTAGTGAGACTCTAGGTTTGACGTAGTGATACTTCGGTTTGATGTAGTGAGACTTGGGTTTGATGTAGTGAGACTTGGGTTTGACGTAGTGAGATTTGGGTTTGACGTAGTGAGACTTGGGTTTGATGTAATGAGACTTGAATGTCATTTAGTAAGACTTGGGTCTGATGTAGTGAGACTTGGGTTTGACGTAGTGACACTTGGGTTTGATGTAGTGAGACTTTGGTTTGATGTAGTGAGACTTGGGTTGGATATAGTGAGTCATGAGTTTGATGTAGTGAGACCAGTGTGATCTAGTGAGACATGAGCTTAATGTAGTGAGAAATGGGTTTGATTAAGTAAGACTTTACTTGCATAGAACAAGATATTGTTGTCACTTCACAGTGCACCGGATGGGAAGGAGGTGGAAAGTATAAGTGGTATTTTTTTTTTATTTCTCTCTCAGACATAGAATCGTGACAAACTTGGGAGTGAGGAGCCGAAGGAGATAATGGGCTGGGTACTCCGATTTTTTGTAGGCATTACTGCTTTTAATATCGTTTAATTAAGTAAAAGAAAAAAATAGTAACTGTCCATTGGGCAATAGATGTACATCCACTTCTAGCTGATTGACCCCAACAATATATTATTCGACCCATACTTTATTTAACCACATAATTGCACTATTGAAGCTGTTGCACTATTGAATCTGTTGCACTATTGAAGTTGTCGATACTTAACAATTCTCATTGTTTCTATATATTTATATAAATAAATTTTATCTACTTATGGCATTCGAAGGAAGGATGCGATAATGGCAGGTGAACTAGGCCCCCATGCCAGAGGGGGAGGAATGAGGCCCCAATAGGAGATCTTGTGGCACACGCAGAAGCCTTACTTACAGCTGTCAACCCCACCTGTGACCCATGCCCCGTGTAATGCTAAGGACGCCCTTGGCTATGGACTCGCTCACCGGACGCATGGATATTTTAAACATTTTTTTCAAACCGCATGCTTCGCCTGTATATTAATACGAATGACATCATCAATAAGGTCGTAACTATCGTCGTTGACGCCCGGGGCGGACTAAAAAAATGTCGCCCCATTCTCGTATAAAAATGTATAATATTGATGTGGAGAAAATGCCGCCCATTGCTGGTGGCAAAGAAGGTTCCGCTCGCGGCGGTTCTCTTCCAACCTAATTACGCCACTGCACCCACCTGACATGGTACGTGTCACGATACATTGTTGAAGTAGTTATCGACAAAGAAGACCCTGCCAGCTTCAGGAGAAAATATGTTCCTTATTTGACGTCATACTATCAGGGCTGTTCGTGTAGTCGACCGCATATGCCCACACCTAAATCATATGTGCAATCTGCATTCGGATATGTCAGATATGTCTTCAAGAAAACACATCTCTATATCTTAAATATCGGTAGCAGACGATAAATGTTAATTTTTAAATGTTTTTCAAAAAAATTAATAAATAGTAACCGACATAATTTTCTACCAGTTCAGAAAGGTTTGGAACAAGAATTACAAATCTTTAGGTCAGTGGCTCATTTTACTAATTTTAATTCTCTCTCTCTCTCTCTCTCTTTCTCACTGCTCTACATAGGGTATGACCTACATTCACACCTCAGAACTGATATCACATGGCAGGCTGAAATCTTCCAATTGTGTGGTGGATAGCCGATGGGTTTTGAAAATCACCGACTACGGTCTTCACGAGAGTTTACTGCAGGAGAGTAGTGCCCGCCCTTGGGGAGTACGCCCTATATCGAAGTAAGTTTGGTTAGAGTAGCGCTGTTGCGGTGGCGTCACTAGAGGGGGGTGTGGTGCGGGCCGCAGGGTGATACCAACCATAGTGACGCCACTGCGTTGTTGTTATGTTTTTGTTGTTGTTTTTTTTAAGACTGAAGTATGTTTGTAATACGTTTATACTGTTTAAATATGCATTTTTTTCTTCCCACTTTCAAAGTCAGGTTTTGTAAAATAAGCTGGAGAGAGTGTATTTTTTATATCCTGACTTTTAATATCAATAATGTTTAACGTATGATATATGCTGAAAAGTAATTGAACGAATCAGTCCCGTGAGTTTGTATGTGTAGCTAGAAAACAATATGTGGGTATTTGATGAGATTAAAGAAGAGAATATCATAAAGAACACATTTTGTAAACACAATAATAATCGAAGACTAATTTAAAGATGCTCAAAGTTAGTGAAATAGTGTATGGAAAGTCTAGGTAAGCCTACATATAAGGTCTAGATAAGACTCATATCTATGAAATCAAATTAACCCTCTAATTTCCTGAGGGTGGGTTGAACCTAAGCAATTACAAGATGCTGAGGATCGAATGAGGGGGAGGGGTGGGGGGTTCAACCTGTGGAGGGTGCCCCTAAATGGTCGGGTCGGGTACAGAAATCTGCTATAAAATGATTTTTGCAATTTGTGGTAGTGTGTGATCGATCCCAGCTTAAGGAGTTCAATGCCCAAGATAGGCTGTGGGCAGCAAGATAGTATGTGGGTAGCAAGATGGTATGTGGGTAGCAAGATAGGCTGTGAGGAGCAAGATAGTATGTGGGCAGCAAGATAGTATGTGGGTAGCAAGATGGGCTGTAAGGAGCAAGATAGGCTGTGAGGAGCAAGATAGGCTATGAGGAGCAAGATAGGCTGTGAGCAGCAAGATAGGCTGTGAGGAGCAAGATGGGCTGTGGGGAGCAAGATAGGCCTTGGGTAGCCAGATAGGCTCGAGGAGCAAGATAGGCTGTGAGGAGCAAGATAGGCCTTGGGTGTAAAGATAGGCCGTGGGTAGCTTAAAGATAGGCTGTGAGGAGCAAGATAGGCTGTGGGTAGCAAGATAGGCTGTGAGGAGCAAGATGAGCTGTGAGGGCAAGATAGGCTGTGAGGAGCAAGATAGGCTGTGAGGAGCAAGATAGGCTGTGAGGAGCAAGTGAGTGTGGGTAGCAAGATAGGCCGTGGTAGTAAGATAGGATGTGAGGTAACCAAGATGGTTGTGGGTATCCAAGATAGGCCGTGGGTAGCAAGATAGGCCGTGGGGAGTGCAACAAAGATAGATAATGGGTAGCAAGATAGGATGAAAGTATCAACAGATAGGATGTGGGCCAGCAAGATAGGATGTGGGTAGCAAGATGGCTGTGGGTAGCAAGATAGGCAGTCCATGATCGTATAGTCTTCGCTATGTTGAAGATTCACTAAAGTAATTTAAATGACTCTAATGGTGTGATTAGATCAGCACAGGAAGTCAAGAGATAGGCTAATCTGTTATCCTATAAGCATTAAGATGAATCAGACGGAAAGTTATTAGAATGTAGTATGCCCAATAACCTTTTCAGCTTTTAAAAAGTCTGAAAGTTCAAATAAAAAGTAACATTTTATATATTTAATGTAAAAAAAATAGTTTGCTGCTAAACATAATTCATATCTTGTTAAAAATTACTTGGAGGAAAAAAAAAGTAAACACCTGTTTAATTCTCCTTTTATTATTTTTTAACGTTGGTGTAGAGAGCATTAACTTTTTCTGTAGAGTACTTCCCCTTCACAATAATAAGGGGGAGATAAATATATTAAATGGGAATTGAAAATGTTGAAAAGTGTCATTAAGTCCCTTTTTTCGATTATATTCGCTAGTATTCGGGCAACATATCCACTGGTCTGTTACCATGTATTAAGGGGCGCTAATATCTCGATTATTCACTTAGAACCAGTTAAATTGGACTGAAGCTCTTCTTTATTTTTATTTTTGACTGCATTAAAACTGAACTATGCCTCTCATTATTTTATTTTTAACTGCATTAAACTGCTACTATGCCTCTCATCATTATATTTATAGATAAATGCCTCTGGAAGGCCCCAGAGCTCATCAGAAGCAAACATTCCCTGCCAGGGGAACTCAAGAAGGGGATGTATACTCATTTCAGTATTATACTGTTTGAGATCCACTCCAAGGAATGGACCATATGGAGCCTGCGAATTGACACCGAAAGGTTTTGCTTTACTTCAGATTTTATGCACTAAATACAAACTATTTTTTTTTAGTATGGACTTAAACAGTTTAATCAATGAAAAGTTGTGTTATATTTTATGAAAAAAAGTTTTAACTAACAAGTGGTGTGCCTTTTTTAAATAAAAAATTAATGTGTGATTAAAAAAAAAATTTAACATCTTTGTATACATGGTTTATAAAGGTTCCAAAATAGTAAGAAATATTTTTGTATAAATAAAAATCACATTAAAAAAAATAATTTCTGGTGAAATAATTGAAAGAGTTATCAGTAGAGATGAAAATGGTCATCCATTTCACCCTCGTCTATCGGAAATCAGTTCCACACCAAAGTTTATCACTGACGTCATTAAGGAATGCTGGGATGAGGGATCCATTGAAGCCGCTAGGATTCAAAGAACTGAGAGTCAAATTAAAACCTATGCAAAAGGGAATGTAAGATCATAAAATACATTATATTATTTTCTTTCTCTTGATTCACTATATAAATTTGTATAGCAGTGGTGCACAACCTATTTCACCCCTTACGGCCGCATTGATCATGTGATTTCAATTAAGGCGGTCATTATACTGATTTTTATATATATATATTTAAGAAGAAATACATATATGTATATATATATATATACACAGTACACATTTTTTTTTCATGGCTGCCCTTTTACCTCGTCCAAGCAGGTTGTGCACCCCTTATGTAGAGAAAGTGAGAAAGATTCATGATAAGAATCACATGATTTGGTAATGATGGGATGAATTTTTAAAATTAAATTAATGACTATAGACTTCTAAGAAAAATAGTACCTTTAAATTTACATACCTATTTATAATTGTATAACTTACTAGCTTCACTGTTAAGTGTATTCTGTTCTCTACATATGTTCTTATATCAACGATGGCCAGGCCAATGAGAGATGCATATCCAGTTTTTCTTATATTATGAAGAGCCATATTATTCTTTCGTTAACAAGGTGCAGTGAAAAGAAATTATGAAAACTAAAAATTTCATTTTTCAATAGAGACAAAATAAAATCAATACGGAAACAAAAAGGAGCTCTTCTAAGCTACATTTGGTGCAGAAAAAAACAGTCAGGAAATAGAATATTTAGATTATTAAAATTTTTCATCATTTAGAAAAAATGTTGATTCTT
>JAGDYQ010000080.1:849605-860556 GCA_021962125.1 Bulinus truncatus
TAAAGTGTAAAAAAAAAAGGACAAAAATTGATCTAGAATTATCTAAAACGCGAAGCGAATGATCTAGATTTTTTCTTAATGGGCATAACATTATATTGCATTGGTCTTACACAACATCCATTGTGCTGCCATTATCTTCTTCTTCTTTACTTGTGACGTTAATCAAGATGGTTATTTAAAAAAAAATATATAAATTGCGATTTTTTTTAAATAATTGGACAATATGTAGATCGGAAAACATGTAAAGTGCCCACAGTATTAATTTATAATAAATTTGGTGCCCCAACCGGCAGATTTGTCTAACGCTCTCAAATATCTCTGGAAGTCTCTTCCTAGGGCCCCTTAAGGTCTTCTTTGGGGCCCTAAGTAAAGGTACTTTACTGGGCCCTCTATACACTAGATCTAATAGAAAATAATAGTACTATGGTTCCCCTTAAGAGGTAGAAGGGCCATATGTCATTGCCCAGTTTGCTGCACCATAAGATCAGCCCTGTATGACATTTTTTGAGAGTTGCTTCAAATTTTATTTTCTCTTTAATTTAAATGTTGACAATCCTTCATTTATCCCAAAATCACATATCTGTGAGAATACACCTCCACTGAGTTTGAAGTCTATTATTTCAGAGCTGCAAGCAGTTGTCCATATTTGTTGACCTGCCGGGCTCATACCACGAAGTCAATATTTTACGTAAGTTAAATGACACCAATAACACACACACACACGAATAACACACACACCAATAACAAACATCAATAAAACTCACCAATAACACACACACCAATATCACACACCAATAACAAACACCGACCAATAACACACACCAATAACACACACCAATAACACACACCAATAACACACACCAATAACACACACCAATAACACACACAGACCAATAACACAGACCAATAACACATACCATTAACACACACCAATAACACACACACACCAATAACACACGCACCAATAACACACACACCAATAACACACACACCAATAACACACACATCAATAACATACACACCAATAACACACACCAATAACACACACCAATAACACACACCAATAACACGCACACCAATAACACACACCAATAACACACACCAATAACACACACCAATAACACACACACACCAATAACACGCACACCAATAACACACACACACACCAATAACACGCACACTAATATCACACACACACACACCAATAACACATACCATTAACACTCACCAATAACACACACACACACCAATAAAACACACCAATAACACACACACCAATAACACACACAGCAATAACATACACACCAATACCAGTATCACACACACCAATAACACACACCAATAACACACACACACACCAATAACACGCACACCAATAACACACACACACCAATAACACGCACACCAATATCACACACACCAATAACACACACCAATAACACACACACACACACCAATAACACGCACAACAATATCCCACACACCAATAACACACACCAATAACACACACACACACACACCAATAACACGCACACCAATAACACACACACACCAATAACACGCACACCAATAACACACACACACACACCAATAACACGCACACTAATATCACACACACCAATAACACACACCAATAACACACACACACACACACCAATAACACGCACACCAATAACACACACACACACACCAATAACACATACCATTAACACTCACCAATAACACACACAGACACACACACCAATAACACATACCATTAACACACACCAATAACACACACCAATAACACACACACACCAATAACACACACCAATAACACACACACCAATAACACACACAGCAATAACATACACACCAATACCACACACCAATAACACACACACACACCAATAACACGCACACCAATATCACACACACCAATAACACACACCAATAACACACACCAATAACACACACACACACACACCAATAACACGCACAACAATATCCCACACACCAATAACACACACCAATAACACACAGACACCAACCACATACACCAATAACACACACCAATAACACACACACCAATAACACACACAGCAATAACATACACACCAATAACACACACCAATACCACACACACCAATAATACACACCAATAACACACACACCAACCACACACACCAATAACACACACACACCAACCACACACACCAACCACACACACCAATAACACACACACACACACACACACACCAATAACACACACAGCAATATCATACACACCAATAACACACACACACCAACCACACACACCAATAACACACACACACACACACACCAACCACACACACCAATAACACACACACACACACCAATAACACACACACCAATAACATACACACCAATAACACACACCAACAACACACACCAATAACACACACCAATAACACGCACACCAATATCACACACACCAACCACACACACCAATAACACACATCGATAACAAACACCAACACAATGAAGAAGATGGCTCATTGATTTATATTTATACGTTGATGCTCCAGTGTTTGAAGTTTTACTTTAACAAATGAAGGTCGAATTTCTTTTTTTTTTTTAAACCAATCATCAGGTGACGCCCTTGGTGTAATGCAGCATCATGACGCAGTGACGTAAGTATGTTTACACATTTTTACTAATACAGTGGCGCTTCGTTAACAACCATGGGCTCTTCCGGTAGAATGTTAGAAAGTGCTTCATGGGGTTTCAAATAGCTAAAATTTTCTTCTTTTGGAGGCTCTGAGCCCCCCCCCCTCCCATTCCCCATATAAGTACACCACTGTATTAATATTATTTTCTGATTGTGTAACTAATTAAACTGTGAAATATGCTTTCACATTTATTGAAGGTCTGTAAATATATATTTATATTGATATACATGTATTTCTTTAAGTTTGTTTGTTTATATTGTTTTGGCTGACATATGCTTGTAAATATTTTGTTAATCTCCCCCCAGAGGAACACATAAGTATCTGGTGCTGCTAGACTACAGCAAAATACTAAGAGAGGCCACTGATGTGTGTCAGGTACGTTTTTTTTTTGATAGTTTACATCAGGAGTGTCAGTTTAAAGTGATTGGTTGATTCCAGGACACACCATATTGTTAGGACACTTCCCTTGAGTGTGCCACTTAAAAAAAAAATGAAATATGATAGTCATTTATCTAGGATCCAGATTGACAACCAATGACATTATGAAATATAAATGATCGATTATCTAGTCAATGGGGTGGGGGTTTAGACAACCATTTTTTATATTTTAATTCCCCTTTTATTTAAATCAAGGGAAGCTACTCATACAGACAAATAAAATATATAATTATACGTCGGGGATGACCTTGTATTTAAATAATATGTACGTCTAATTAGAGGAATACACAACAAGACTGAAATTATGGTATGGTTTTATACCAGCGGTAAGCAACAAATGGATATCGGGCCATTAGTGATCGTGACAGTATTTGGTTTCCCATGTTTTAATTCTATTTATGTACTAACAAAAACAAAAATTGAAAACTCTGGAATTTAGGCGGGAAAATAAACAAATCCAATCACGAGCTTAAGAGAAATCGATTTTTGAATTGTTGTCCTTATTGGTGACTCTTGTTTTAAAATACGCTCTCATAACGCACACACATACACACACACATAGGCCTACATATAAGTTAAAGGGAATAAAACAGGGTAAATGTAGTGGTTTGATGAAACTTCTGAATTTTGGTGATTCGTGAAGTCCAACAGGTTATCTATCCACCGCTGGTCAATTCAATTGGCTCAGTTGATTTCTGATATTTAATATTTCTATTTCTTTCTTACATCTGCTTTTGAAAACAAAAATTCATGAGTAATTTAAGCTACTAGCTGCACCCTGGAAAACCTTTGCATAGAGTTATATCCCTTTAGGCTTGATCGGTAGGCTAGGTTATTTTTGGTTTCGGGCAGATCCGATTTGTTCATGATTGTATTTTAAACTGGAATACTGTTGTGTTAATTCTTTACTTTCGATTTAATGCAGAGCCCAAATCGCTATTATATTATATATTATTATTATTTGAGTTAACTTCTTTTGGTTTTAGCGAGTTATGGCCAAGGCTTACAGGAAACTCTGGCTTTCTACTGAGCATGAGACTGAGGAGCTCACACCTCAATTTTGTTATGGTCTCAACATGAGCTCCTGTCACGTGACAGAAAGTGGAAGTCAGGTATATTTTTTTTATTTTGTCTTGATGAGAATATCAGCAGGCTGCCTCAACCTGGTCAGAAAAAATCGATTTCATTGGAGGTCCCCCCCCAATCTACTTTCTCTACAACATATTTGGTACAGCCATAAAGAGGTCAATGTGGTCTGGTAACTGTCTAATGTTGACTTAAGACTGATCCATTGATAATTAAAGTAAACTTATTGCTCTGTCTCTTAATGTGGGTATTATAACGATATGTTACCACGAATATGTTGAACTGACCAGCTTATCACCTATGGTGAGTTGATGACATATGGTCTCGAATTAATGCTGCTCCTTAATCCCACTTGGGCAATAATTATGCTATATAAGTATTGAAAGCAGAGCAAGTAATGGGTCAATGGGTCAATGGGTCAAATGGGTCGCAAAATTGGATGGGTCACATGGGTCATGGGTCAATGTTCCCTGACCCACGACCCATCCTTAGTCTCCGCCCCACCCTAAAAAAAACCCGTCGTCGCGCGATTTTTTAAAATTACAAAATGGTTTCTATGGCGACGGTCGCCATCTTGAAAATAACAACATTCAATGGGTCATGGGTCATGATGGGTCTGGGTCAAAAACTTGATGGGTCATATGGGTCATGGGTCAAGATCAGTGACCCATTACTTGCTCTGATTGAAAGTGAATGTTTGAAAAATAAATAAAAACACGTATATAACAAAACATGTCATTATATATATATATCAGTGTATACCATCAAAAAGCAATATAAAAGTTTACATCATAATATAACGTTTGATAGAATTATAGTGCATTATAATTATAGAAATATATAACTGTACAGCGTTATATGGCATCACATAGCAGTGTGTAGCAGTGTAGCAGTAGATAGCAGTGTATAATATTATTTTATTAGCATCATCAGGCATTGTATATCAGTGGGTTCGTTAGTTGAATAATACAGGATAGGTTCAGTCTGTATAAAATGTACAGGTTAAAATAGTCTAGGTGAAACCCGAGTCTACTGTTTGGTAGCCTACAACTGACACACTTGAGCGTATAATGGCGACGTGTCAATAACGACCTGACGTTCTCCAGCGACCAACTCTAAACTGTTCTTGAACGCATCTGCTCCCTGTGTCCTCTCCAAATGTGCGTTTGTCCCTATCTGGTATTCGTCTCACTGTCCTCTCTGCGTGTGTCTGATCTGTCTGTTTTATGAACCACAGCATGGGCCCTTTAATAGACAGACCATGCAAGCATACGGCGTGGGAAATTTCCCGCCAAAACTGTAGGCGGAGGTCATTGCGTGGAAGTTCGAAGTGTAGGTTGCAATGACTGGAATATTGATGTGTAGGCGTTGCACATAAGTTACTATTTAATCATTTATCTTGTGAAGGGGGGGGGAAGGGTTTGAGAAGGAGGAGAAGTAGATTTATAACAACACTAGTTGCAAGTACCCGGCTTTGCCCGGGTTTAAAATAAGGTTTTCTGTTTACCTTCTGTTTTCTCCCTACCCCCTCTCTCCCTTCCTCTCTCTCTCCCTCCCTCCCGCCCCCTCTCCCCCTTTTCCTCCCTCCCTCTCCCTCCCTCTCCCTACCTCTCTCCCATCTCTCTCCCATCTCCCCTCTCCCCTCCTTCTCTCCCACCGTCCATCCTCCCTCCCTCCTCCTTCCCTCTCTCTCCCTCCCTGCCCCCTCTTTCTCTTTATCTCTTCCTCCCATTTCTTCCATCCTCTCCCTCTCTCCTTCCCTCCCCTCTCTCCCTCCCTAACCCCTCTCTCCCTCCTTTCTCCCTCCCTCCCCTCCCCTTTCCACCTCTCTCTCCCTCCCCCTTCCTCCCTTCCTCATTCCCTCTCTCTCCCTCCCTGCCCCCTCACTCTTTATCTCTCTCCCTCCCTTCCTTTCTCTCTCCATCTCCCTCCTGCTCCCTCTCCCATCTCCCTCTCTCCCCCTCCTTTTCTCCCCCTGTCCACCCCCCTCTCTCCTCTCTCCCCCTCCCTCCTTTCCTCTCTCTCCTCCTGCCCCCTCTCTCTCTCTTTATCTTCTCCCTCCCTCTCTCTCTCTCTCTCTCTCTCTCTCTCTATATATATATATATATATATATATGTAACGCTGTGGTTTTATTTTGTTTATATATTTGTTTATATCATAGACTGTGGAGGCTTTTCTTCTTTTCTTCGGAGGCGTTCACAGCGTGTATAGTTCACTTTTACTAACATTCAATTAACAAGGTAGCCGAGTCAATAATGATTATTTTACTTTATTTCAACACAACACAAAGATATATCATGAATACGATAATTCAAATATCCTATCAACAACTTTAAAACTTGTCCTCTTGTCGATCCCAACTAAACTTTTTAATCGTCCTCTCTGCCCACTACTCCCTGACTGTCTCTCCACTTCTCTCCGTCTGACCCCCCTCTGTCTCTATCTCAGTGTCTCTAACCTGCTCTCTACCTCTGTCTACCTCTAACTCTCTAACTTACATCCCATTATATGTGGTGATGATTCATCACGTGCCCCAAACCCCCTGAACTTTTGATTGGCTCCCAAACCCCCTTTCTAACTCATCTACATATTAATGACTCTTATTCCAGCCTAGGGATTGGTGCGGCTAAAAACTCACTGTGGGCTAGTATTTCTTTGTCTCCCTTACATCTATCGTCACCTATATCTAGAGGTCACCGACCTGTGCTGACAGACTAATTCTACCTAAACAAAGATATAACGTTGTAATTCTAGTTATCAAAACATATGACTGTATCATGGACCCATGAGTTTCCAATGTTGACTAACCAATTAACCAGTGGTTATAAAATTGTATAGATCTATCTAAAGCTATTGTCACAATATATATATATATATATATATATATATATATATATATATATATATATATATATATATACTTATTATTATGGCTTCACACTTCTTCTAAAATCCTTCTTCATTCCTGTACAAATCAGGAAGCATGAAAAAACATCAACAATTCTTTGCATCACAAAGGCACAATACAGCACCAGCGCGCAAGTTCTATTCGATCATCGGGGAATGACGTCACAGAGGAATTTTATTTATTGCGCCGTCGAGATTACTTTAATATAGTAAAATACTAAAATAAAAAAAATTAATTACAATTAAACTACCCATCGAGATGAAACGAAACCTGTCCTATAACCTTCCCCATGTAATTATGTGTATGTGTAACAAATTTCACATTATTTGGTTATCTGGATCTTGAGTTATAAGGGAACAGACAGACAGACAGACAGACAACAAATGCCTCTTATAAGTATATATATATATATATATATATATATATATATATTAGGGCTGCTGATTAAACTGCGTTAATTTGCGATTAACGCGTCAAAAAAAATTTGCGATTAAAATTTTTAACGCAACACTTAAATGCGTTAATTTGACTAAATGCGGAAAGTTCACCAAAACGATAAATAACAGAATTTCACCATTTGAAGTTTAAGTTCCGTCCACTTATTAAGTAGATCTACCACACCCACCCTGCCGCAATTCGCACATGCCCTCACCCCCAGGTATGTCGACTGAAGCCCCACTGTAATATATGATGAAGATGTTTTGGTTATTTAGCCCTTCGACAAGTAAACTCCTGCTCCCTTCCCGGTCCATGTAAAAATAGAAAACTTTCATTCACTAGTTTACATTATATACTGTAGTGTACTATTGGTGGAGGTACTATAGTGTATTGTTGAAGGTATAATGAACCCGTTTATTATTAGATCAAAATAACGAGATGCTAGAAATTTTGTATCATCATTTTTTTGCGCATAATTTTGTATCGTATTTTGATAGTATAATATTTTGCTAATACATCTGTACCCGAGACAGTGGTTCTATTTTTCAGAATTATTGTGATACTGAGTTAAATTTTATATATGGTTGTTGATTTACTGCAATTAAAGCGTAATTAATGCGTTAAAAATATGCAATTACATTTTTTTTAACACAAACACCTAAATGCGTTACATTTTACCCAAATGGTGTTATTTCAGAGTTGCAGATGAAATAAAAAAAATCAGTTAATAACCCAATTCTATAACCAGATCAGACGAGATTTAAAAAAAAAAAGGAAGAAAAAAAAACCGAGTGTCACGTTTACATAAATTATAGCAGCTATATGACCTTGAAACAATAGGATTGTCATTTCTTAATTCAAACTTATGACCCTGAATGATGCAATTAATGAACATCTGCACGTGTTATAGTTTGATTGACAAGTGTCATGGCTTTGAAACAATGTAACTTGTGGTTGGTAAGTGACGTCATCTACCAATATTGTGTAAAATGACACTCTTTGATGTTATCGGTCGGCTTTTATTTTTCATCTTCTGTTCTTTCTTCCCTGTTGACGACACACTTTATAACAAGTCGCGACCCACATGTGAGACTGAGAACAAATGAACAAGGATGCTTACTTGCTCGCGCCTATACTGAGTCGAACATTTCAAGGTCTGGCTTGTCAAAGACGTCACACACACACACACACAAATGTTTAATACTCTATAGCTTAGGCCAAGTAAGTGCGAGAAAATAACACGTTGTTATTATTTTAAAGTGACATGTTGATTGAATTAAAAAATATTACAATTAATAAATAAGTATTTTTTCGATTAAATATGCGTTAATTTGCGATAATTTTTATTTAATTTTGTTAATTATGCGTTAATTTCGATTAAATTTTTTAATCGAACAGCAGCTCTAATATATATATATATATATATATATATATATATATATATATATATATATATATATATATATATATATATATAAATGTTGATTGTGTGTGTCATTTTGGTTCCTAGTTACCGTTTACAATCCACTATCTTGGTCGTTTGACTTTGACGTCAGATTTTCTGTCAAGTATCCATCAATGACCATTATTAACGACCTTGGCGAAAATGTTGAGTACCAGGTAAAGTACATGCATGACATCATACTTAGGTCTCTATAAATATTACAAGTCATTTAAATATAACAAGTCATTTAAATATAACAAGTCATTTAAATATAACAAGTCATATAAATATTACAAGTCATTTAAATATAACAAGTGGCCCACACATTGGGGTCAATGAGTGCCGCAAATTATTTTTTTTATGAAGTAAAAAAAAGCAAAAAAAACTTTACAGAGCCCCACCGTTGTAAGTTAATGTAAATATAGTCAACTAAAGTGGTGAAACAATTTAAAAAAACTCTTTGTGTGGCCCACCCCTGAACTATACATAAAATATTGATGCGTGAGTATATATATGTGTGTATGTATGTATTTATATATTCAAATACTAAGCTCAATGCAGGTTGTTCCCATACACGATCATATTGTGAGAATCCCTGAGAGAGCCCCATCGACCGCTGTCTACGAGGCTGTCCTATTGACCCACTTACAACCCATGTCGGTCACTACATTCAGTGTCCAGCAACAGGAAGGTGAGCCAGTGAGCCGACTGTTCTATATTATTAAACGTGAATACACACACATTTGACCGTTTCTGTAATGAATAAATAAAAAAAATCTACATAGAACAAAGCTACAGCGAAGTGCGCTTGTCCAGTGTGTGACACATGTGACCACATACGCAGTGCGACACTTTGTGCAATACTTTGTACACATCAGTACCTTTCCTAATTACACGGAGTGACCTTCAACCACAATGTTTGCGATGTGGGGCAACTAAAAAAAAAACAACTGTTCATCTGTCGAGTGCTGCTAAAATTCCTTATCCCCCACTCCCCAGATCACAGCTACACTGGTGCACATATTCTATCCTATATATGTAACCTAATGCATATGTGCCCAGCTTTATACACTCAGGATTCACGTAGCGTGGCTAGCACAAAGTCCATTTATCTTTATTTCCCTAACTTATGTATGAGCAACGTTTTGAAGCTGGCTGGGCTTTCAAAATGTCCTTTTAATATTGCCTGGGCTCGAACCCTGGACCCTCAGGTCAACAGTGCACACGACCATCCTTCCCATACTGCACAAGTGTCTCACCTTTATTCTTGTTATTTTTGCAAAGGTCTGTACCAATTCATTACATAATGAACAGTGAATGTATCCAGTGGCGCCGAGAGCCAACACGGTCCCCAGGGCAGAACATCATTGCGGGCCCCTTAATAAGCAAAAAAATCGTGAAAATATTGACATGGTCGGGGCTGCCGGGCCACCTTACAGATGCGGGCCCCCCTGGCAGTGACCCCCCCTCGGCGTGCCTGAATGTATCGCATGTGTTGTCGATTTCTCTTTAGAAACAGCTTTCAATTATTCTATCACAGAGAAGGACGGATAATCACGCGGTAAAGCGTTCGACTGTCTCCCGGAGGTTCTCGGGCAAAGTCTTTTGGTGAGAACCACAGGGATCGTTCATTGTGAGCATTCCCTCCTTGTCTCCCTTGTTGCCCACATGTCCATTGTACTATTGGCTACCGTGGGGATGAAAGAAGGGCAGTACAATAAACGTTTCCATAGTGGGTTTCATAGAGTGTAAGAGATAATCCTCTTGTTGTTACAGGGACTTCACAGATCACAGACAATAAATCACAGCCGGACTTTAACGATGTACCTGAAATAGTGGAAAATGAGGTCAGCTCATGAAAACATCCTATTTCATTTAATTTAGTTCATTTCAAAGATGTATAATTTTTCTTACATTTAATATATATATATATATATATATAT
>JAGDYQ010000080.1:861056-903420 GCA_021962125.1 Bulinus truncatus
ATCGACTGAGGCTCCCGGCCGAAAAATTAGGCAGCCTTATCCGGGGCCGCCGAAAGGGGCTAGGACAACCCGTACAATTGTCAGGGCCCACACAGAATTCATGGGCTCTGTCGCTTTAGAAATTATTGTGGACTTGAGATAATAAATTGAGGTGGGTAAGGGGCATAGAAAGAATGGAAAACAACAGAGGTCCAAGAGCAATATATAAGGCAACACCCAATGAGAAAAAGCCTAAAGGCAGACCAAGAAGCAGATGATTAGAGGAAGTAAAGAAAGACCTTAAATCCATAGGAGTTAGAGAGTGGAGGAAGAAGACCATGGACCGGACAAAGTGGAGAAGAGTAGTATGGCAGGCCAGGGCCCTAAATGGGCTGTTGAGCCAAAGGAAGAAGAAGAGACCCCCAGATGTCACTAAGTGTCAGGGGCCCTTTAGAAGTTTTGGGTCCTTCAGATGTCCTGAGAGGGGTATGATGAGGAGGGCAAGTGCGTCCGCCTTAAAAAGCCAGCCCTTGTTGGTGGCGGTGTTTGTCAAAGACTGACCGTTGCAGAAACATGACAACTCACCTGTTTTCGGGAAACCATACAGCCATGATAACAGCTTTGTTCCGTTGGCCTTACAGTCCCCTTAAATGTCTCTTGGCGAGAAATCCGAAAATCGTCTCGTTTGATATATATACGCCAGGTGCTGTCTTACAGATTCTATGTATTGAAAATCAGAATAGCTCATTTACAGGAGTTCGTCTAATGATTTATTGTTTTAACAAAATTCAATTCTCTCTGCACTATTTAAAAAATTGATTTTGTTGATATTTATTGATGGGTGACCACTCACTGTATTTAATCTTTTCACATCAACTGTTAATTTTATAATAAACAAGATCAATTAGATCATGCCAACCGCATTCTTATTTATATCTAAGGCAAGGGGCCTGGGTCTTTCACCCCAGTTCCCCCCTCCCCCCCCCCATGTTTACTGCTTCTTACAACGATCTTTAACCTTTGATTTAGTTTCAAACTTTAATTTAAAAAAAACAAAAAACTCTTCTATCTTTTATTTCGCTCTCTTTTCAATCTACGAAATGTACATTTGAAATTTAATATTTTTTATTTCAAATATTTCATACAATGACTAAAGATTGAATCCATTAAAGGACGAGCGGACAGTTTTATAAAACCATAAAATAATCAAATAAAAAACGAAAAAAAAAATTGAAATTATTTATAGAATAAATACTTATTTAAGTGAAATAACCTCAAAAAAAAGCAACCTTTTTGAAAGAGATGGACTCTCTCTCTCTCTCTCAAACAAAATGGTGCGCACTTGCATAGTATCGGGAATTTCCGTCGAGTCAAACATTCAATTCTCTTTATTTCATAAATATGGAGTGACCTGCGCCATAAAAAAGAAAGACACTCCTGGTTGGGGGCGGGGGAGAAGGGGTGGATGATTTCTCTCCCTTTACAGTGGCGTATCGAGCTTAACTCGCGCCCGGAGCACAATAGCGCCCCCCCACCCCACAAATTCGAAAACCATATAATATTATATTTAAAATATACCATTTGGCACCCCTTTGTGAGTAGCACCCGGGTGATGATGCCCAACCCTCGCTACGCCACTGTCCCTTCACATGGTCATTTTTAAATGCGGGCATGTGTTCAGATAATAGTAAAATAAGAATAAAATGTGGAATAATTCACGTGAAGGGCCCAATGACTTACACTGTAGTACAATAGTTCATTTAGGGTCGGCCTACGTCTGTACTCGCTGTACAACAATATATTTGTCAGGTCAACAGTTACGCACTCGGAGGATGAATTAACAGTATGCGCGTGTGGCTCGAATCTATGGCTCACGGGCTCATAATTCTGAGGCTCTAAAGAATACCCCCCCCCAACTGTTCAACGTTCTTCTAAAGATATTTTGTTCTCCCTGTCTCCCATCCCCCCTCCCTCACTTTATCTTAGGGGGGCCCAATAATTCATTCTTTAACCGTAGCCTCATTATGCCTGAACCAGCCTGTTTACATATATATCAAGCCACATTTTTCACTTTATAAAACATTAATTGCTGACAAATAATTTTGATAGAAATTCTACAAGGTGTTAACTCATTGACTCGTAATTTTTAAATCGGGCATCGTTATGTAGAATTTACATTTGTACTTACTTTGAAGACAAACCCAGCCACACACACACACACACTAACACACACACAAACACACCCACACACACATAGTGAAACAAATTAATAGCTGTATAAAAAGGAAATCGACAAAAAAAGGTAGACATGTGCCAGCTGATAAAAATATTATTGACGTCATAATTATAAAATATAAACCAAATATCACTGAATAGACACATCCCTTAGAAGTAACAAATAAGACTTTGACTATGTAGAGATATCCTCGGGATTTTGGGCGCCATATTAATTATTAAATGATATTGCAGGGCGGGGAGGGGGGAGTCCTAGACCAAAGCAAATATCGAGGCCCTTTTAGCATTATATTTGATTATAATGTATACTGGTAGGGGTCCCTGTGACAGGCCTCGTAGCCTCGCGCATCGTTTACATATCCATTAGTACAAGTCACCATATACACACTCATCCAATGTACACTCACCTGGATGTACGAAGATCATAAAGGCCGTACTCACGTTTATGGAAAACTTCTAGAGACTCTTCTAAGATATTATAAAGTTAAAACCAAGTACTGGCCTCTTTACAGTGGCTGTATATACCTATATCCCAGATCATCACATGCTCATTACGTAGAAAAACAAATAAAAAAATAAACAAATAAGCATATAAATAATCACAACAGCAGAGTTTGTGGTTCTAATCCTTTTACTAGTTTAATTGAGCTGTCAAGTTAATGTGAACACACATGTCTAAGTCTCTGAGTACTCATTCGAATATCAGTCCTAGCATATGTATAAAAAAAAAAATATACGGTTTGCGGAGTTAATGAAAGAAAATTCAGTCACATGTCTTGAAGATTTAATGACACACACACACACACAAACATAAAACCACAATAATTTCCCTCGAGTTTCTTATTAATATTTAGACTTTATGCTTTTTCTTTTCTTAAATCTTTTGTTATTTGACAACATTAATAATGATACATTAATAATATTTCTTTTATTAAAAATGTATGTATGTATGTATGTGTAGTGACTTTGTGGGGCAGGGTTAGAGAGGTGCAAATGTTCTCATAAGCCTGCTGTGTAACATCGACTAGGCTGGGATCACATAAAAATAAACTATACAGAAAGCACACCCTCAATTCAAATTATTCTACTTTGTATTACAGTATATAGAGTATACATGATCTGTATTACGTTCTGTGCTGCCCCGTAGCGTGAAAATTCTAGAGCGGGGGGGGGGCAGGCATTCTACAGCAGGGGCCAGGCCAATAGTAGGGGGTGGGGCAGTGGCGTACTTAGGGGGGCGTGGGTGCGGTCCGCACAGGGTGGCAGTTTTTATTACTTTTTGGGGGCGGCAAAAATGTATAGATTAAATTGAAATACCTAAATGAGAGGGCTGCAAAATCGTCTTCCGCCCTGGGCGGCCGATACCCTCGCTACGCCGCTGGGCGGGGGCCAGGTTCTGTGTATCCATCATTAGGTGCTAAACTATTAGAAAACGACACGAAATTGGCGGCATATCGTTTTTTTTTTCATCATCAGAAGAGGACTTTTGAAAATTACGATTCGCTCTCTGTATAATTTATATTATGTGGGTGGGGCACAGAAAGGGGTGCACTTAGACCTGACCTATAAAAAACGGTGTAATTACATAAAAAGCTACAGATGTGTAGCTACAAGTATTGGAACCAGGGGTCACATTTTGAATTAGCCGCCCCTTCCATTGCCAATAAAGGGTTCGAGTGGTTAAAAAAAAAATGCCGACCTTGGCTGCCGGCAAAGTGCCCCCAGTGATGGGGCCGCCGCTGTCTCCCGCCTAGTTACGTCACTTAAACCTTTTTTTCAAACTTAGATAGAAACTGAACGGGATGTCAGACCTCTTCTTAATGGACAGGCGTACCATAAAACCTGGAACGTCATCTCAAAAGATCTATCTAATGCACATTTCTTATCATATTTAGTGAAATAGGTAGCCCTCAGGATTAATGACATTTAGCATATACAAACACTCACACACACACTTACACACACACCCACAAACACACACACACATATATATGAATGCTAGGAAAAAATACACAGCAATCAGCTTAAAAACTTATCTATTCTGAAATGTCTTCACTTCATCTTCCTACTCTTTATTGATTGGCTTGTAGGTGGAGGGAGGGGGTAAATGGGAAAAAAAGGGGGCGTGGGGTGGAACTCGTATTAGTAGAGACTCCCTGTCTTAAGCAGGTACGTAATTGATTGTTTCGTGTCATGGCTGATAGATGAACCGTTTTTTTTTTAAAACAAATTGATTTAAGTTTTTTGTTTTGTCTGTTCACTTTGCTTGTTTATATATAACGACGTGAGTTTGACGATTAGTGTCTTTCTCTAATATAATCTTTTGAAAATGACATTTTTATCTATAAATTTAAAACATTTGTCAAGTCAACACCGTTGTTATGACCTATGGGCAAATGTAAGTCATTGCCAGGGCCCTTTCACTTATTAGATCGTATTAGAACTGACGTCAGAAATCCTCCCACCAGGTTCGTTTTGCCTAGAGTATTTGCCTGGGGGCCCCCAATACCCCAATAAAAAAACGGGCCTGATCCTAATAAAAGATGGATGTACCGAAGTCGATATTACGGCCATGAAACTTAGACACATTCACCGTGGGCCCCGATGGCCTAAATAAATCCAGAATTAATTTCTAAAAAATGTAGTGTACAGAGGGCCCCGATAGGTACTTTTGACTTGGGCCCCCATAAACTATCGCTGCAAAGTCTCTGCCTATGGCGCCTAAGAACGGTTTCTTATTTAAATAAAATAAAAAAAAATGGTTCAGTATATCACAGGGTATATCATACACATAATTATATGAATCATCACCGACATTAAAAGTAAAGTTGATTACAATATACTGAACTCAATTTGTCTTTACATAAGTTGAGAATTGCAGTAATTAAAACTAATAATAATAATAATAACCAAACAAACAACAAAAAATAACAATTGACTTATTGTGTGTCTAATGATAATTTTAACGAAGAATGACATGTTTCAGTCTCCTGTGGTCTTATCGACTTAAGAAATCTTGAACAATACAAAATAGCATCTCTCTCTCTCTCTCTCTCTCTCTCTCTCTCTCTCTCTCTCCCTCTCTCTCTCTCTCTCTCTCTCTCTCTTTCTCTTTCTCTTTATCTATCTAAATATCTATCTATTTATTATTTATATAAATATATATGGTACGAAAAATGGTAAACATTTGAATAAAAAAAAGAGATTTAATGTTTCATAAAGAACTATGCATTAAGTCAGTGCAATTTTTAAGATCGATCAAAACCACTCAGCGCACATCACAGAAATATCGTAATACATTCTGTCAGACATTGTCAGTATGCATCATAGATATATAACAAACATAATAAAGTATAATGAAATGCATTGAGTCAGTCAGTGCCCATTCAATGGAGCCAATCAAATACTTTCTGTTAATGCTCTATATATGTTCTTATACTATATATGTTTATATATGTTTTTAACAGATTTCATAAAATAGTTATCACTGAGCCCTTAGTCTAAGAAAAAGTAAACAAAGAACATATACTGATAAAAACATATACTAATAATAACATATACTAATAAAAACATATACTAATAAAGACAAATACTAACAAAAACATATACAAATAAAAACATATACTAATAATAACATATACTAATAAAAACATATACTAATAAAGACAAATACTAATAAAAACATATACTAATAAAGACATATACTAATAATGACATATACTAATAAAAACATATACTAATAAAAACATATACTAATAAAGACATATACTAATAAAAACATATACTATTAAAAACATATACTAATATAATGAAACTGTTTTATTTATCAACCATCGTACAGCTAACACATAGATATGTAAGACTGAATTTAAATAATATTAAGATACCAAACGAGTAAAAAAAGATTTAGCTGCGCAATAGTATTAATAGGTATATTAATTTAAAAAAAGGATGACTTTATTTTAACACACACTCACACACACACAAACACACACACACAAACACACACACACACACACACACACACACACAGATGTTTAGATTATATATTTGTGAAGTGATAGTATTTAAAACCATATAATCCTGGCAGGAGCCTTGATCAGAACAGTGGCCCAGGTCCCAACTAACAAATGCGGCCCATTACTAGTCAAATATTTTCCAGTAATTCTTTCATGTGATCCTGTCCATCATGAAGAAGTTCTTTTGACTAGAATATTAAATGTCCTAATCTCCATTGGTCTCACAGTGACTGTAAACGGTGGCTCAATGTTGGTCTTATAGTCTGGTGAACCTGCAAGCAGGGCCGTGAAATAAAAGAGAGGAAATTTAAATACTGTTAAAGACTAAAATGTTGAAATCTATAAGTAATTGATTACATTATTTTGTTCTGTAGCTGAAAGCAAGATTCTGGATTTTGTAAATAGTTTGTAGTTTGTTTATGTTTTTCTAATATATACACACACGCACACACGCACACATGTAATAAGTATGACAGATTGACCTATATAGTTTGGCGTGACACCCTCAGAACTTTTCCATGTCAAGCGTGTGAGATCCGATGGAATGAAATTCCCACCGAGTGTTGTCTCTACCACTGATACGATTTCGAATGGATTAAACAATTTCTGAGTTGGCAGGAAAGAGAAAAGCACAACACTTGGTTTCAATTTTAACAAACAAATATAAATAAAATCAATCAATCTGGAATAACTTTAAATATCACAATTGGAGTAGAACTGAACAGCAAGGCATATTTTAACGAATTGTGATTGTATGACTTGCCGTAAAACCATTTTTTTTTATAAAAAAGACATAATTCAGCACACAAAAAAAAAAATTTAAACACATTGTTATTTCCAAACGTGAGCGAGTTGAATATGTCTACATTTGATACGTAATTTGAAGAAAAATAGGTCAGTTTTGGGTCATAATTACTGACCGATTGGGTAGAAAACAGATATGCATTCATGTAACTGAAAATAGTAAAGCCAAAAAAAAACTTTTCAAGAAAGATAATCACAATTACACCAACACATTTGTTTACCTGGATAATCATAAGGCTGCGGAGTTATCGATTACTTATAGCTGATTTTACCAGAAAATTGTTACGTTAATGTTGTAAGATCTAATCATAGATATATAAGACTAGATCGCTTATGCTTATTTAATAGAGACCGAAAAAGTGTTGTATTCGAGACCCCTACTTTAAAAAGAGAAGAGTACAATTCTGTACAGTTCTTTATTTTTTACCGAAAAAGATTTCCTTCCTTTTAATTAAAAAAAAAAAATCCCCATTCATGCTAGAGGTTGGCGCTTTTAAAATCTACTGATGTGTCCGAAAAAAATATATTGACGGTTAGTAATAATATAATCAAACAGCCGGGTACACAACACAAAGGCATTTTATTCAAAGTTAATTGAAAAAAAAAAAGTTTTTGAAAATTTGTCAAGGAAAACAATGCAAAATGTCTTCTGCTATTTATTTCGGTTACTTAAGGTTTCTATGCGTACTACGTCATCATAGTTGCAAAGAATTTGTAAAAATATATAAGTTATACAGAATTGTACTCTTCTCTTTTTAAAGTTATGGTCCGCACAATATATATCTATGCATAGCCCATAAGCGATCTAGTCTTATATATCTATGGATCTAATCAATTGAACTGAATAGAAGGTTTGAAACAGAACTATTGATTCTACTGAAACTATGAAAATGAGACAAAGTTCAGTGTGGACTATCGTGAATCACGATTCGTGATCACAGACCTGGAGCGAAACCCGTGCAGGGGAAGATAATTGCTTGTGTTCATCTTCTTCCATCAAGTGTTCAATACGAAGCAGATACAAATGTGTCTCATTGGATGATATCCTGTCCAGTGTCAGCGCGTGAACGTTGGGCGGAAGTTGTGTAGCCAGGAATGTTTCCTGAATAGAGAAAATTGGAAACAATTTGTCAGAAAATTTTTAAAAAAGCAACAGCAATATAAAAAAAAGAGAAAATTTAAAAAATTCTAATATTGAATTAATTCATTAATTAATATAACGGTATAGTACAATTCTAGTGAAACAATGCAAGGACAATGTTATGTTGTTTAAATTTTAGTAATTTTTTTTTGTTTAGGTTATATGTTTATTTATTTGTCTCTATTGCTGTGTTATCGTGGTGCTACTGTGTTATCGTGGTGCTACTGTGTTATCGTGGTGCTACTGTGTTATCGTGGTGCTGCTGTGTTATCGTGGTGCTGCTGTGTTATCGTGGTGCTACTGTGTTATCGTGGTGCTACTGTGTTATCGTGGTGCTGCTGTGTTATCGTGGTGCTGCTGTGTTATCGTGGTGCTGCTGTGTTATCGTGGTGCTGCTTATTCTAAATGGATAAAAACATCAGTGCTGACCAACTCACCTGTTTCAAACTTTGTTTTATCACCGTGTCCTTGGCAACTGGCGTGAACATGACAGTTGGTGCCAGATGGGCCTGAAGTCCCAGATGTTTGACCAAAGGAACAGAACCTTCAATTGTGTCCAGCACCACATAATGTTTCCCTGTCACATAAAGTTTAGGTATGTTCTACTGCATCAAATACCACGTAATGTTTACAAAAACATAAAGTCTAGGTATGTTCTATTGCATCAAATATCTCGTAATGTTTATTTATAACATAAACTCTAGCAGCGGCGCAACTAGACCAAACTTTCATGGTGGGGGGGGGGGGTAAAAAAAATCCCTTGTATTAAACATCATGAGATACAACTTACTTACATTACAAACATTCGTATGAAAACAAAATAAGTATATTCTCAATAATGTCCAAAATTATTTTTTTCTTATTTCAGGGGGGGGGGCAAATGCCGCCAATGCCCCAGCCCCCTTGTTGCGCCATTGAACTCTAGGTATGTTCTATTGCATCAAATACCTCGTAATGTTTATTTATAACATAAAATCTCGGTATGTTCTATTGCATCAAATACCTCGTAATGTTTATTTATAACATAAAATCTAGGTATGTTCTATTGCATCAAATACCTCGTAATGTTTATTTATAACATAAAATCTAGGTATGTTCAATTGAGTCAAATACCACGTAATGTTGTATAATATTAAAATCTTCAGAACAGTCACCATCTCTGAGACGGTTTGACTCTTCTGTTAACTTTTAGGCTATTTAAATTAAAAAAAAAGTGATCTAATTTTTCACCAGTCTATTTATCCGAGTGCATTATCACAATTGTTTAGGACCTTAAGGTGAGCGTTACGTCACTGGACATGACCCACCCGAGTAAATGATGCCCATCCCGTCATCCCCGTCATCATGTAACGGTTCCTCAAGCCCCAGGTCGTCATCCCGTCGCAGCCTACGATGGACCTGATAAAAATATATTTTAAATAGTTCTTTTTTTTTTTTAAATTCAAAAATAAACTACAACATACAACAAAAAATAAAAGTCAGATGTCCATGTAATACATTACAAAAAACAATATTACAGCAAATTAAATGTTCAGCTTTAGATATATATATTTTTTTTTATTTTTTTAGACGTGCTGAGCCATGAGAGATGTAACACACATCTCGTTGTTTATGTCCAATGCAGAGGCGTTGCGAGGGGGTGGGCAAAAGGGAGGGGGGAGTCATCATGCCGCGGGCGATACTCATAATGGGGGCCAAATGGTAATTTTTAATAATATTAGTTCGAATAGGGGGGAGGGGGGGCACTAAAAGGTGTTGTCCCCCGTCGCGAGTTAAGTTCACTACAACATCGTTCCAATGTACATTTGATTGTAAATAATTATATAAACTGCTTTTTGAGATATGCACTTTTATTTATTTTGACATTAAGAACTTTTTAAAAGTAAATCAGTTCTGTTTGAAGTCCCTTTTTACGACTTTTAGGATGAGATGAAATCTCTTAGATCCTATAAACCACTAATGGGACGGTTTTTATTATGGTGCCCTTCTTTCAAACCCACTATAGCAGATAGTGCAATGGCCATGGAGGCACCACGGGAGATATAGCTGGAGGGGGGGGGAGCCTTTAACCACGACCTGAAAGTCCATTGGACCACCTGAGATCGAACTAGGGGGGGGGGTGTCGTCTTGAGCTTGACAGTCGAGCGCCTTACAGCAAGACCCCCCCCCCCCCGCCTATTACATCAGTGTATCAGTGGTTCTCACTGTGTGGGCTATGGCCTCGGGGGTGGGGGAGGGGTTGCTTTGGAATTTTAGGTAAGTAATTTTATAATTAACCAATCAATAACATATGCATACACTATTACAACTCTGTCACTTTACGTTACAAAAACTATAAAATTATCATCAACGTAAAAAGGAATGTATCTATTAATTATAAATGATGATTCTACACTCTCTCCCTTTTATTGAAGTAACTTTTTTTTTGTTTAAACTGGTATCTCTAGATAACTGAGAGTGGGTCGAATTTTTTTGAGAACCAAGGCACTAGGCGTGACAAGAGTTCGGTCTGAAGGTGGAGGAACATCGAACAAAAAAAAATCAATCACTCGCCATCAGTTCTACTGCGCCTGGGGCTAAACTTGACCCTCTCTGTGGCCGGTCAGTCAACACAGTCAGCTGGACGTTCCTCTGTTCGTCCTGTTTTACAGACATAAACAAACATTTGTGTTTTCAATATCAGACGGAGGGAGGCGGGGTGCCGACGTGTAACACGCAGTGTGAAGGAATAGAAAACAAAAACGTTACGTTGCAAGGGGTGGGGTGTGAAAATGATTTTAAAAAAGCGTTACGTAATATGTGATTGGTTCTAAAGGAGGAAAAACATTCAGTAAATGGAGATATGATCCATGGTGAATAACCAGTTAAGATACAGACAGAAAATGTTAAGATACAGACAGAAAATGTTAATATACAGACAGAAAATTCCAAGCATTCGGTCTAATTACCTTGATACAGATTCTGTTTGTTATTGGGCAATAGTTTTGCGAGACGTTATCTTTAGATTGAAAATCAAACGAACCTCTGTAATCTTTACTGTAACGACAAAGGTTAAAAAAAAACACAACAGGTTAACAAACTTCGGAACAAGGGACACATATATTCTTCACCTGCACCGTAAAAACATGATATATGTAGCACATAATAATATTATTTCAATTAAAATGAAATTGCATGAACAAAACAATGGGCCAATCAGAACTAAATTTTTACCAGGCAAGCATTTAGAGAGAGACAACTAAAAAAAAAACGTAATGCATTACACTCTTTTCATCAGTTCTCTCCCATTAGAGTCAGTGTAAAAAGTGTCCTCATTTTCAATGCTCGTGGTATACACGGATATGACTTCCTTCCCTTGTCTATCACTTCTAAAATTTAAAAAAACAAACAAAAAACTTTTAAGAAATACGCTTAGAATACGTTTTAAAATAAAAATGCAAATTAAATTCTTTCCACACTAAAAACGAACACTTAAATTAAGAAATCGCTTTAACAGTTACACTCCTTGATAATGGACAAAAGAGTGAGCAACAATATAAGACACAAGAATCGTCATATCTGACAGTTAAAAGGGTGGGGGAGAGGGAGTCTAACATGGGGTTAGGATCTTTGGGGGAGGGGAAGGGGGAAATCAAATGACGCCCCGGTTAGAGCCGTGGCTAGCTATTGTGGCGCCCTGTGCGAGCTGATGTTTTTTTTTTTAACCCGCCTTTAGACCTTACATAAAGAAAAAAAAATGAGAAAACTATTTCGGTGCCCTTCCTTGTTTGGCGTAATGTGCAGCGCACAGCCTACACTGTTCTTCCTACGTACCTGCTCCTGAAATAAATCCTTTCTAAAAATAGTCTTTTAATGAAAATGCAAAAAAAATTTTATATATATATATATATATACATTTTAGTGGATTAAAATATGGCGTGCTTAACGTTATCTTTTTTTAATTTTTTTTTCATACATTTTAATTTTTAGTATTTGTCCGCTTAAACCAAAGAAAAACAAGAACAGGATTTAAAAAAAAAATTAACTTTACTGCATATAATCGAGTTATATCAATATACATTGACCAATTGAAAAATGTATTCATCTTTGATCAGATAATATTATAAAGGTCAACCTTAGTACATTTTTATTTTTTACCTATAGTCAATGGCTTACGATCAACTTATTAGCATGAGAACAATCATCAAATCTCGACAACTTTAAATATATTACAAAGAAAGATATAGACATTAACGTACTGGTCATCAATTGGTCCAACTGTCCACTGAAACTCGACATGTTTAGCCCCTTTGTACAGTCTGATGACCTGTGACGTCCATGGTGAGAAAGTCTGGTGAACTTCTTGCACTAATGGTCCCTGACGACATATTGAAATACATTTAAATTATATCCAAAGTACCACTACCTGTCAGCAAATGGCAATACATTTCAAGGATCAATGCTAGTGTGTTTATCGGGGGTTTATCGGATGGGAGGAAAATGGTTTTTTTGGCAAGCCAATGGTGCTTTAAATAATATGCCTAATAATAATTTTAATAATAATAATAATGTATCTTTAATATGACATTTATATTTACTTGTTTTAAAAAACAACGTAAATTGATTTTACAATATATTTTTTATTACTATCTGTCTAAAATTATGGGTTGATTATATTTTTAGCAGAATGTTTAACATGGAGATTATAAAAATGTCTTTTTTTCCCTACGGAATTATCTACATCTTTAAATTATTTATCTTTCGTTACTATATGAATTAATTCATTCAGTTTACATTTTAAAGTAATGCTAATTAAACAACTTTTTGTTTCACATTAACAAAGAAGATTTCATATTTCTACATGAACAAAGATTATTTCACATCTCTACATTAACAAAGTCTGATCCCGGAGCGTGAAAATTCTCCTGCAGGGGCCAGGCCAATAGCAGGGGGGACCAGAATAAAAATGTTACTAAGTAGAGCAAACAAGCAGAGGGGAGGGGGCAGACAAAACGCAGGGAGGACATTCATTCATGTAACGAAAAATAGTAAAGCCAAAAAAAACTTTTCAAGAAAGATAATCACAATTACACCAACACATTTGTTTACCTTGATAATCATAAAGCTGATTTTACCAAAAATTTGGCTACCCCCCCCCCGCACGCTACGGGCCTGACAAAGTCGCTGTTTTGTGAAGTGAATCCCAATCACTAACTAAGTTGAAGCCTACGCTCCAAAAAAAAAATAGTCCAACATTCATATTACCTTGACATATTTCACTTGAACTTTGCCAGCTGCAGCTGAGATTGCTTTGGGGCTTTTAGGTGTAAACAAATAAATACCGGATGGTCTGCGGGAAGTCTGCTCAGCTTCATAGTAACGGAACTCTTGTTTCATCATCACTGTAATCGAACTGTCTTTGTTGGCGACCGATTTTAACAAACCAGTTTCAAGATCAAACTCCAAAGACAGATGCTGGAAAAGCAACAGTTAAGAAGATTTTTGTTACAAGGTAATATCGTAAACAGTGATGGGACGATTCATCGGAATCAAGAGATTGAAGAATCGATACTTTTTTGATGTTACCCTAATCGAATCAAAAGATTAGCAACCTAATTTTCGATATATATATATATATATATATATATATATATATATATATATATATATATATACAGGGTGCTTCAAAAAGAAAATTTATTTACCGTTCTACAAAGTTAAATTTCAGGAAATTAGAAAGCTGAAAGTCCAATGTAAATGAAACATAAATAACAAATGTTAATACTGTTCAAATTGGTGACCTGAAGCATCAATACAATTCTGAGTACGAGTCACCACTGATTCTGTACATCGTATCAAAACGTCCAATGAGATTTCTCTACACACGGCTTGAATCTCATTCCAAAGAGTGTCTAGGTTACGTGGTTTACGCTTGTACACCTCATCTTTTACTGTGCCCCATAAGAAGAAATCCAGTGGTGTAAGGTCTGGAGAGCGTGCTGGAAACTCGATTGGCCGCCTGCGTCCTATCCACTGGCCCGGCAAATTTTGATCCAGGTAAGCTCGTATGTCCCTGTGATAGTGCGGCGGGGCACCATCTTGTTGAAAATAAAAATTATCATTACCGTATAATGCACGAATGGCAGGAAATATGGAATCAGCAAGCATTGTTAGGTAATTAATACCAGTTACAGTGCCTTCAAATCGAAAAGGTCCAATGAGTCGCCTTGAAGACAAACCGCACCACACATTTACACCAGGCAAATTTACAGCTTTTTCAATTGTAATGTGAGGATTTTCTTCACCCCAGTAAACACAATTGTGCCTATTGACAGTTCCATTAAGTTTGAATTGGGCTTCATCCGACCAAATGATGCTACCCATAAATCCCGGTTCACGTATCACCATCTCCTGAATCCATTCACAAAATTGCAACCTGCGATCTGGATCGTCGTCATTTAGCTGTTGCACCAGCCTTGGAATGTAAACACGATACTTGCCTTTGTTCAGAATGCGTAGCACGCTGCTAGCACTTACATCACTTTCACGTGCCCCTTGCCTTGAAGATTTGTTAGGAGAGCGTTAAAACAGTTCCAAGACTGCCGTTGATGACTCATCACTTGTAGCTGTTCGAGGCCGACATGAATGACCTTTATGCACATCACACACTGTTCCATGAACTTCGAATTTGTCTCGTATGCGTGTAATTGATAATCTAGAAGGTGGTTCTGTATCATATTCCCTTCTCCACTGTCTTTGAACTTCATTTACATTATCAAACTTCCAGTACCACTTAATAACCTGCTTACGTTCTTCAAAACTCAAACGTACGTCCGCCATGTTGATATTACAAATTCCAACTGACAATATAACATAGAGGGACGATTATGCTGACACCTGGCGAAGAAATATAACATTAACCTTGTAGAGCGGGAAAACTACAATAGTTTAAAGTGTGTATACATTTTTTTGAAGCACCCTGTATATATATATATATATATATATATATATATATATATATATATATATATATATATTAAATATAAGAAAAATTACACATCTTTGAAATGAACTAAATTAAATGAAATAGGATGTTTTCATGAGCTGACCGCATTTTCCACTATTTCAGGTACATCGTTAAAGTATGGCTGTGATTTAGTGTCTGTGATCTGTGATGTCCCTGTAACAACAAGAGGATCATCTCTTACACTATATGAAACCACTACGGAAACGTTTTATTGTACTGCCCTTCTTCCATACCCACGGCAGCCAATAGTACAATGGACATGTGGGCAACAAGGGAGACATGGAGGGAATGCTCACAATGAACGATCCCTATGGTTCTCACCAAAAGACTTTGCCCGAGAACCTCCGGGCGACGGTCGAACGCTTTACCGCGCGATTATCCACCCTTCTTTGTCTGTGATAGAATCAATGAAAGCTGTTTCTAAAGAGAAATCGACAACACATGCGATACATCCAGGCACGCCAAGGGGGGAGGGGGAGGGGTCATTGCCAGGGGGCCCGCATCTGTAAGGTGGCCCGGCCGCCCCGACCATGTCAATTTTTTCACGCATTATTGTTTATTAAGGGGCCCGCAATGATGTCCTGCCATGGGGCCCGTGTTGGCTCTCGGCGCCACTGGATACATTCACTGTTCATTCTATAATGAAGTGGTTCATACCTTTGCAGAAATAACAAGAATAAAGGTGAGACACTTGTGCAGTATGGGAAGGATGGTCGTGTGCACTGTTGACCTGAGGGTCCAGGGTTCGAGCCCAGGCTATGTTAAAAGGACATTTTGAAAGCCCAGCCAGCTTCAAAACGTTGCTCAAACATAAGTTAGGGAAATAAAGATAAATGGACTTTGTGCTAGCCAATCTACGTGAGTCATGAATGTATAAAGCTGGGCTCATACGCATGTATAAAGCTGGGCACATATGAATGTATAAAGCTGGGCTCATATGAATGTATAAAGTTGGGCTCATATGCACGTATAAAGCTGGGCACATATGAATGTATAAAGCTGGTCACATATGAATGTATAAAGCTGGGCTCATATGCATGTATAAAGCTGGGCTCATATGCATGTATAAAGCTGGGCTCATATGAATGTATAAAGTTGGGCTCATATGCATGTATTAAGCTGGGCTCATATGAATGTATAAAGCTGAGCTCATATGAATGTATAAAGCTGGGCTCATATGCATGTATAAAGCTGGGCTCATATGAATGTATAAAGTTGGGCTCATATGCATGTATTAAGCTGGGCTCATATGAATGTATAAAGCTGAGCTCATATGAATGTATAAAGCTGGGCTCATATGCATGTATAAAGCTGGGCTCATATGAATGTATGAATCTGGGCTCATATGAATGTATGAAGCTGGGCTCATATGAATGTGTGAAGCTGGGCTCATCTGAATGTATGAAGCTGGGCACATATGCATTAGGTTACATATATAGGATAGAATATGTGCACCAGTATAGCCGTGATCGGGGGAGTGGGAGATAAGGAATTTTAGCAGCACTCGACAGATGAACAGTTGTGGTTGGAGGTCCCTCCGTGTAATTAGGAAAGGTACTGATGTGTGCAAAATATTGCTCAAAGTGTCACACTACGTATGTGGTCACATGTGTCACACACTGGACAAGTGTATTTCGCTGTAGCTTTGTTCTAGGTAGATTTTTTTTTATTTATTCATTCCAGAAACGGTCAAATGTGTGTATTCACGTTTAATAATAGAACAGTCGGCTCACTGGCTCACCTTCCTGTTGCTGGACACTGAATGTAGTGACCGACATGGGTGGTAAGTGGGTCAATAGGACAGCCTCGTAGACAGCGGTCGATGGGGCTCTCTCAGGGATTCTCACAATATGATCGTGTATGGGAACAACCTGCATTGAGATTAGTATTTGAATAAATAAATACACACACACATATATATATATACTCACGCATCTATATTATATGAATAGTTCAGGGGTGGGCCACACGTGGCCCTAAGAGCCGCATAAAAAAAAAAAGAACAGCCTGCGGCTCGTCAAAGAGTTCTTTGCTGTTCATAAATCAGCCAGTTTTTTTAAATTGTTTCACCACTTATGTTAACTATTTTTACATTAATTGACAACGGTGGGGCTCTGTAAAGTTTTTTTATTTTTTTTACTTTATAAAAAAAAATAATTTGCGGCACTCATTGACCCTGATGTGTGGGCTACTTATTATATTTAAATGACTTTTTATATTAAATGACTTGTAATATTTAAATGCCTTGTTATATTTAAATGACTTGTTATATTTAAATGTTTTGTAATATTTAAATGACTTGTAATATTTAAATGCCTTGTTATATTTGAATGACTTGTAATATTTATAGAGACCTAAGTATGATGTCATGCATGTACTTTATGTACTTTACCTGGTACTCAACATTTTCGCCAAGGTCGTTAATAATGGTCATTGATGGATACTTGACAGGAAATCTGACGTCAAAGTCAAACGACCAAGATAGTGGATTGTAGACTGTAACTAGGAACTAAAATGACGTACACAATCAACATATATATATATATATATATATATATATATATATATATATATATATACAGTGGATTCCGCTTAATCGGGACACCGCTTAATTGGGACAGCCACTTATTTGGGACAAAATCTCAAAAAAACTAAACCAAGAAGCCAATAGTAAATTTGTATGTTTAATTTGGACATCCGCTTACTTGGGACAAAAAGTCTCGGTCCCGATGTGTCCCAATTAAGCGGAATCGACTGTATATTGTTACAACTTTACTTCTCCACCTACTCATACCCTCCCGCCAAGATAAATGATTATATAGGGACATATTACAACGCCTACACATCAATATTCCGGTCATTGCCACGTACACTTCGAATACCCACGCAATGACCTTCGCCTACAGTTTTGGCGGGAAACTGCCCACGCCGTAAGCTGGCATGGTCTGTCTATTAAAGGGCACATGCTGTGGTTCGTAAAACAGACAGGTCAGACACACGCAGAGAGGACAGTGAGACGAATACCAAATAAGGACAACCGCACATCTACAGAGGACACAGGGAGCAGATGAGCTCAAGAACAGTTTAGAGTTGGCCGCTGGAGAACGTCAGGTCGTTATTGACACGTCGCCATTTTAAGCTAATGTGTGTCAGTGGTACCTAACAGTAGACTCTGATTTCAACTTAACTATTTTAACCTGCACATTTCATGTAGACTGAACATATCTTGTATTATTTAACCCACTGATGGCCTGATGATGCTAATAAAATAATATTATACACTGCTATGTGATGCCATATAATGCTGTACAGTTATATATTCCTATAAAATGCACTATAATTCTATCAAACGCTATATTATGATACAAACTTTAATACTGCTTTTTGATGCTATACACTGATATTTAAATGCTATGTTTTGTTATATACGTGTTTTTATTTATTTCTCAAACATTCACTTTCAATACTCATATAGAATAATTATTGACCAGGGTGGAATAAGGATCAGCATTGAGTCCTGACCATGTGTCATCAACTCACCATAGGTGATTAGCTGGTCAGTTCAACATATTTGTGGGAACATATCGTTATAACACCCACATTAAGAGACAGAACAATTCGTTTACTTTAAATCAATGGATCAGTCTCGAGTCAACATTAGACAGTGACCATACCACGTTAACCTCTTTATGGTTGTACCAAATATGTTGTAGAGAAAGTAGATTGGGTGGGGAGACCTCCAATGAAATCGACTTTTTCTGACCAGGTTGAGGCAGCCTGCTGATATTCTCATCAAGACCAAATAAAAAAAATAAATACCTGACTTCCACTTTCTGTCACGTGACAGGAGCTCATGTTGAGATCATAACAAAATTGCGGCGTGAGCTCCTCAGTCTCTTGCTCAGTAGAAAGCCAGAGTTTCCTGTAGGTCTTGGCCATAACTCGCTAAAACCAAAAGAAGTTAGCTCAAATAATAATTATAATAATAAAAGCTTAAATTGCTCATGCATTTTTGTTTTCAAAAGCAGATGTAAGAAAGAAATAGAAATAGTAAATATCAGAAATCAACTGAAGCAACTGAATTGACCAGCGGTGGTTAGATAACCTGTTGGACTTCACGATTTACCGAAATTCAGAAGTTTCATCAAACCACTACATTTACCACTTTTTATTCCCTTTAACTTATATGTATGTGTGTGTGTGTGTGTGTGGTTATGAGAGCGTATTTTAAAACAAGAGTCACCAATAAGGACAACAATTCAGAAATCGATTTCTCTTAAGCTCGTGATTGGATTTGTTTATTTTCTCGCCTAAATTCCAGAGTTTTCAATTTTTGTTTTTGTTAGTACATAAATATAATTAAAACATGGGAAACCAAATACTGTCATGATCACTAATGGCCCGATATCCATTTGTTGCCTACCGCTGGTATAAAACCATAACAAGATTTCAGTCTTGTGTATTCCTCTAATTAGACGAACATATTTTTTAAATACAAGGGCATCCCCGATGTATAATTATATATTTTATTTGTCTGTATGAGTAGCTTCCCTTGATTTAAATAAAAGTGGAATTAAAATATATAAATGGTTGTCTAAACCTCCACCCTCCCTAGATAATCGATCATTTATATTTCATAATGTCATTGGTTGTCAATCTGGAGCCTAGATAAATGACTAGATCATTTTTCGTCCTTTTTTTTTTTACACTTTTCTGTAATACAGTTGACAACCCTTTACCACAATCGTCCGTAAAGTAACGTGGACATTGGGGGGGGGGGGGTCCTACTTTGAAAGTTGAACAGGGGCGCACAATTTTGCTGGCGGAAGCCCGGATGCGTATCTTACCTGTAAAATCTGCCCAGCGTGTTTGATGTGCCACTTGAGTCCGCCCCTGGAACTAAAGAGACCCGTCCAAAACGCCGCTGGAGGAATCGAATACGGCTGAAAATCATCTTTCTTTACTTCTAGAGTTAGCCTCTCTTTGTTTATGTGGTAGGCGTAACAGGAAGGGGTGGAGTAAAGAGGTGAACATCCGGGTACTGAGGAAAATACCATAACTTGCTGTTGCTCATAGAAGTTGTTCAACATCGGAACTAAATTAAGCTTTAAATGTGAAAAGTTAATTAAAAATAGTTTGTTAAAAAAATTGCCACCCCCCGCCACCCCGTAAATTTGCCCCATCTAAATACTCCGCTGGATGGAATTAGCCTAAACTACTCTTACGCAGGCCCGTAGCGTGCGGGGGGGGGGGCCGGGCCCCCCTGCGATTTGTCTGGCCCCCACCTGCTTATTTGTTCTACTTAGTAAAATGTATTACCTGGCCCCCCCTGTAGAATGCCTGGCCCCTCCTGTAGAATTTTCACGCTACGGGGCTGCTCTTACGGCTCTCCACCCGCATACGGCACTCGCCCTAGACCCCACGTACTTCAGCGTAATCCTACGGCGGCCTCTGTTGTAAAGATGGCAGCTGTAATGCTCGCTCTTTTGTCGAGACGGGAACCAGCACTGTCAACGGTCCTTATTACATCTCCGCCACCACATCGGACTCCTCTTCTAATCGATAATCATAACACTAGCCTATGCATGCTCAGCCATAGCTGCCCATCCGCATCCAGAACGGAACCACTGCCCTTTGTGATTACTGCCCTCTTTATAAATTAGTCAAACAATACGTTTAATTAATGAATCAGTTGGTGCTGAGTGAGTAGTTTCAAACTTCACCAGTTCGTTTGACTTCCTGATGAGCAGGTCATAGAAGTTGAACCAGGTGTCAGCATTGCTGTAGACAAAGTCTGTTCCCACGGGGACCACAATATGGTTGCTCTTGTAGCTTTCAGACTTTGTTCGGGAAAGAAAACAATAGACTCACCTTAAACATATTCTTTTATATTTCTATTTTAAAATCATTTTCTATTTAAATTTCATGATCGTATCAATTATGTACAATAACGTTTTTGTTATGATTAGGCTTTATGTTTTTATGTGGAAGGAAGTTAAAAATAATTTGCTATATCTGAATGCTGGTCATGCAGTCCTGTCACCGCTTTGTTTGCGTTAACGACTGAACTGATTTGTGTAAAGAAAATTCTCACCCATTGCTTCATTAGATTGACAAACTTGTCAACAACGGGCTGAGTCACCTGTTGAAAGATGATTATTTTAACACATATGGTACACAAATTCCGAGTTATCAATAATTTCACAATTCTCCTCCAGGTGTTCAAAGATTTAGCGTAGGGCAATGCAGACTGTAAAGCAAATAAATAGATGCATTAAGAGACAGAAGGTCTGACAAGCACTTAGAAAGAGATATACCTTTGATGATAGGTGGATAAATAGATAGTTGATAGGCCGCGAATGTAACTGCATAGGACCCCCCCACTTCCGCAGGGCCCTCGCATTCGCAGGGCCCTTTATAAAATATAATTTATCAGCACCTCGTCAGATATTTGTGTTCTTGGCACCCAAGGCCCAGTTAAGTCGTTAAATTGACTTTTATACCCAAATGTCCCTCCCCCCCCCTTTCCCGATTTAATGTCTACTAATCACGTTCTAAGTGTGCCCCGACATTTGTGGAGGGCCCCTATATATTAATTAGACGTTGCCCAGGGCCCCCTTTTGTGAACAAAGAATGGCTCTGTTACAGGCAGATAGCGGAATATCCTCCACCCATCCAGGATGTTAGGTCGGCATACAAGTACTTAGGCTGATCACGTCGTTCCATCAACAGGAAGACAAACAAATGATCTCATTACCGTCTCAATCTTTAAATTATTTTCACTACTTTCGTACCTCTGGGGTTGTATTAGCCTGTTCATGTTGTACCCTTCAGGGGCATTGTAACCTTCATAAAGTAGGGCAGTAAACAATGCTGACCTGTTTCCTGTTAGAAAAAGTAAAACTGACCTTACAGCATTTAATTTTGTGGAAAATTTTTAAAACTAATTTGTTTTTACATTATTTTATTGAACTTTTTAACTTTATGATGTTTTGAAGGACAAGCTATTTATAAGTAATAAAATGTTTCAACATTTTAAACTCTTTTTGAACATCTAAAAATAGCCAGCCAATTGTCACAAGAGAAAATTTCATTTAAGTCAACGTGATAATCGAGTCAAGAACAAATTAACTTCTCACTCGGGAAAGTTTTCTACCTACTCAAGTTCATGGGTCTGGTCAACCATGTTTTTCGTCTTCTTTCTTTCTTCCAGGTCTTGAAAATCAATCCGATTGAGGATCAATGAGTCGTAGCCCATCTGTGTGAATCGTATAACACGTCAAGATGTTAGTTTTGCGACTGTACCCCCTAAAGGGTGGGAAAGTATCGCAGCGGGTCACCCTTAAAAGTACATTCTCGAATAAATGAACTTATTTTCTCAATGGAATATGGCTACACTAGCTGTACCCTGCAAAAAACCTTTGCCTAGAGTTATATTCCCTTAGGTTTGATCAGTAGGCTGGGTTATTTTTGTTTTCGGACAGATCCGATTTTTTGATGATTTTTTTTATTACTATTGTTTACGTTTGACAATTTTCAACTGGAATACTGCTGTATTAATTCTTTACTTTCGATTTAACGCAGAACCCACACCGCTATTATTTATATAGATTTTTAATGCGATACTTGGGCACGTGGTTTGGCGATGGTTCAAGAAGCAAACTGGGGCGAGCTATTTTTCAAACTCGAGGTAAACAAAAATTATAAGTCGCTGAGCCCACTAAAATCATAAGCCCCCTAAACACAATAGGTCACTGAACACACAATGCCACTGAACTAATGAGCCCAGTGAACACATGAGCCCACCAAACATATGAGCTCACTGAATCAAAAACGCGCTGAACACATGAACCCACTCAACACATGAGCACACTGAACATATGAGTCCACCAAACATATGAGCTCACTTAATCAAAAACGCGCTGAGCCCACTGAACACATTAGCCCATTAAACACATGAGCCCATTAAACACATGAGCCCACTAAGCACATGTTCGAGTCATTTATTTGGCCACTATCTCTGACTGAAGTACTTTAGTCTAGCCGAAATGCCTTGTGTATGCTGTAACAGGCTGCACAACCAGATGAACATAAAAATAGTAACAAAACGTAAGATACAAATGATGAGTTACTGTACCTGGGATAGAATAGATGCATGCTCTCTGGAGTAGCCGAACAGGTCAACATGCCAAGCGGCTCTGGGCTGGGCGCAGGGCCCGAAGGTGTCCGCGATGAAATCAAACCCGAGGGTGTGCTGGTCAATGATGTCGTTGTACATGGTGACCCCAGCGTCAGACATCACCCATCCCCCACCCACCAGCTCTAAACGACCTGGGGGTAAGAAACTGAGTATGCTTGTTTAAAGACAACTCTGACAAAGGTTAGATGTTGTGATATTTAGTTTAATATTAATGGTTCATAGTATTTAGTGTGAAGTGTTATGGTATTTAATCTAGGTTTAATTGTTGAAATAACACGCCTTATATTCCAATTAAAGTTGGGTTTTGTTTGTGTTTAAATGCATTAATTACACAGTTTGGTTTCTAATTAGTTCGACTTTGAAGGCGCTTGGATTCTGAAAAGAGGGCTGCATTTTTCGGTCACCCAAGCGTCACAAAAACTTTTAACGCCAATGAATGTAAAGGTTATGGTAGTTGTGATGGGTATACAGTGGATTCCGCTTAATTAAGACACCGCTTAGTTGGGACAGCCGCTTATTCGGGACAAATCTCAAAGAAACCAAGCCAATGGTAAATTTGTATGTTTAATTGGGACAGCCGCTTAATTGGTACAAAAAGCCTCGGTCCCGATGTGTCCCAATTTGAATTGTTTAGCTATTTACTTTTAAGCATAGATATATAAGACTAGATCGCTTATGCTTATTTAATAGAGACCGAAAAGTGTTGTATTCGAGACCCCTACTTTAAAAAGAGAAGAGTACAATTCTGTACAGTTCTTTATTTTTTACCGAAAAAGATTTCCTTCCTTTTAATTAAAAAAATAATCCCCATTCATGCTAGAGGTTGGCGCTTTTAAAATCTACTGATGTGTCTGAAAAAATTATATTTGACGGTTAGTAATAATATAATCAAACAACCGGGTACACAACGCGAAGGCATTTTATTCAAAGTTAATTGAAAAAAAAAAGTTTTTGAAAATTTGTCAAGGAAAACAGTGCAAAATGTCTTCTGCTATTTATTTCGGTTACTCAAGGTTTCTATGCGTACTACGTCATCAGGTTATACAGAATTGTACTCTTCTCTTTTTAAAGTTATGGTCCGCACAATATATGTCTATGCATAGCCCATAAGCGATCTAGTCTTATATATCTATGCTTTTAAGTATACATGTTATGTTTAGAATAATCTCGCTACGTTTGAAGTTACGAGTTTCATTTCTGGGTGTAAGTATTTTGAGTATTTAGGTTATTTGTTAGATTGAGAGTTGTTCAGTTTAAATAATTTATAATTTAGAGCTGAATATTCTATGTCCGAGATAAGCTGCAAATTGTGTTAAACAACGATTAACACAGAAGCAAATTGTAATGCATAAAATATTTGTATTTTTTTTATGTTAGATACATTTGAAGACCATAGATCAGGAAAAAGTGGAGAAGAGTAGTATGGCAGGCCAGGGCCCTAAATGGGCTGTTGAGCCAAAGGAAGAAGATACAATTGTGCAGGCCCGTAGCGTGCGGGGGGGCCGGCCCCCCCCTGCGTTTTGTCTGGCCCCCTCTGCTTATTTGCTCTACTTAGTAAAATGTATTACCTGCCCCCCCCCGAGATTGCCTGGCCCCTGCTGTAGAATGCCTGGCCCCATGTATATTATATGCAGTGACCATTTACCTATGTTAGTGCAGTTATCTTTTCACAGTTTCAAATATCTATATCTGTTTTCTGTTATATTCATATGTAATCATATACAAGTAGAATCTCCCAACACGTATGCGTCCATGCCTAGCTAGCAGACTAATTTTCGTGTACATGCTGAACTATGAGAATTGCAAACCATTTGTCCCACCATATTTGTTAGCGGCCCAGACGCTAGGTACCTGTCTCAGTGGGTCTCTGAATTGAGATACATTTGTTTACTTAGCGAATTATTATAGCATCATATCGTTATGTTGAAGGACCAATTTTAGCCTTTGTGATTGTCGGGCATAAATTTATTTAAAATGGGTATATGTGTGAATCCAATCATAACTCTATCTATCCATCCATCCATCACTCCATCTATCTGTCCATCCATCCATCCATCCATCCATCCATCTATCTATCTATCTATCTATCTATCTATCTATCTATCTATCTATCTATCTATCTATCTATCTATCTATCTATCTATCTATCTATCTATCTATCTATCTATCTATCTATCTATCTATCTATCTATCTATCTATCTATCTATCTATCTATCTATCTATCTATCTATCTATCTATCTATCTATCTACCTACCTACCTACCTACCTACCTACCTACCTACCTACCTACCTACCTACCTACCTACCTACCTACCTACCTACCTACCTACCTACCTGTCTCTCTGTCTGTCTGTCTGTCTGTCTGTCTGTCTGTCTATCTGTCTGTCTGTCTGTCTGTCTACCGACTTTATGGATGTTCAACTGTATATAAGTAGTTTTACCTCTATCTACGTAGCCATTCGTCTGTCTATTCACTTACCTAACGAGATAATTTTTTTCTAAACCTTTTAATCAGCCTGCCATCTAATGTAGTAATGCAGCCGCTACAAACCTTTTAAGAGCATGTCCCCTCTAGTGCCTCCGAAGTCAGAACACGTTTCTGCAAGACCAAGGATACCTTTGGAGCCACACTCTTGACGTGCCATTGGACTGACCAGAAGTAGATGACCATCTGAGTTATGGTGACTGTAATGACCAAAGGGATCAGTCGTCTCATTGTTATCCTCATGGTCCTGCACAGTCTGCAATTAATATAGCAAAGTCAAAGTGGTCCCATCTGTTTAAAATATCTGAATTATTACCGTCTCGGTGGCTTTGGGTGGATACTCTTCAGACAAAGCGAATTAAAAGTAAGCGTATAATAACACTCTCTATCAAAATTATTTAAAAGCACATATCTACACAGCCAGTTAATTAAATTATGTATACTTGGAAATAACATAAAAAATATATTTGACTTTATATCCTTCACTAGTTATATCCTGACTTACTTTCTGGCAAGGTGGGAAAAAAAAGAATTATTTCAAAACGTTTTCACTTATTACTACAAAAAATAAAACCCAGTTTAAATCAATACACAAATGTTCCGTTAGATCAGGATTCATTCAAATATTTATATAGCGAAATCCAAATTTTATTGGTAGTTCGAATGAAAGAAAAGATTGTTGACCTGAAAAATTTCCGAAATGCGTTCAACAAACTTTTGAATTTAGAAAACAATATTAACTATAAATGCCAAATATATTTCAAATTTAATGTATCAAATGAGTTGTTTTTTAGATGATAAATGAGTCATTTAAAATGACCGTATACTAAATTAACTACTTCAGCTTGTAAAGTACCTTTTTGATAGTCTTTATTATTTGATCTGGAGCAGTGGGGCCCAATGGGTCTCTTAGTCTGCCTGTATAAAAGAACAGCTCAGGTGTAGCAATATATATCTTGTAGAGTATGTTGTTGTTGTGGCAGTGCACTGTTTGATGTAGCCTACACACACCTTGCGTGTCCGAGCAATTATAAATTTATCCTCACCACAGAGCACATAAACGAAAAGAATTCTTTCCGAATGAACTGCTGTCCTGTCATAGAGCGCTATATATATATATATATATATATATATATATATATATATATATATATATATATATATATAGTACTACAATTGACTAATATTGGTGGTAACGAACCTGAAAAACCTACATCCATCTCCAAGACACACAACCTGTTTCTCAACCGACATGTGCATATGACTTCCCGATGCGCGAGCTGTCACGACCTGTCATCTCTGACACTCATGAGTACACACCCGGTGAACTACGCGTGTACTCTACTCTGCAAGACGACTGATCATCACCATTAACCACACCGGTCAAGTGGCGATCTTCAGGAACGTATTGACACACAAACTGACACACAGCATGAAGATGTATTAAGGTTTGTATGGGCCATTATCATGGACAAGACTTAGGTCTACGTATGTGTCCGATTGGGGGGGAGGGATTCTTTCAGTGCATGGGCCAATAATATGTACTCACGTTGCACTGTGTGCCTCTGCATCTTGCGAAAGCACTGTTATGAAATACAAAAAAAAAATGAACAGCTGTCTGTTGGCTTGTTTTATTAAAGCGTGTAAGTTAAATTGTAAACACATGACAAGTTGATGGCACTATATTCACTTTGTAAGTATCTGATATACCGATGACAGTATATTATCACTTCATAGATACATGATGCATCTATCAGTTCATTATAACTTTTCACATTCTAAATATAATTCATATAGATTTGTATTATCATCCAATCTGCACATTGTGACCAGTTACGTAGAAATGATTGTGCGGACTCACATGGTCCTTTGTTTTTTTTAATGTATTTTTCACTTAGCATATATTAAGGAGGACTAAAAACAAACAAGCTATCTCGCACATGTTTACAATCCTGTTAGTTATTTACCTGCATATATTATTCAATACGGGTGCAAAGGTCATTCTACGTTATTTAATGTCTAGAGAGCTCTCAAAATGTTTAAACCAGTATCAATTAAGTAGGTCGTGAACATGTTTATTAATGTTCTAACTACGAAAATATTCCAATTATCTCTATACTTATAAGACGCATTTGTTTTCTGTCTGTCTGTCTGTTCCCTTATAGCTCAAGATCCAGAAAAACAAATAACGTGAAATTTGTCACACATACACATAATTACATGGGGAAGGTTATAGGACAGGTTTCGTTTCATATCGAGGGGTAGTTTAATTGGAATTAATTTTTTTTTATTTTAGTATTTTACTATATTAAAGTAATCTCGACGGCGCCATAAATAAAATTCCTCTGTTACGTCATTTCCCTATGATCGAATAGAACTTGCGCGCTGGTGCTGTATTGTGCCTTAGTCAAAGAATTGTTGATGTTTTTTCATGCTCTCTGATTTGTACAGTTTGAGGAAGGTAAAAGAATGAAGAAGGATTTTAGAAGAAGTGTGAAACCATAATAATAAGTATATATATATATATATATATATATATATATATATATATATACATAGAGAGAGAGAGAGGGGGAGGGAGAGAGAGATAAAGAGAGAGGGGGCAGGGGGAGAGAGAGGAAAGGAGGGAGGGCGGGAGGGGGAGAGAGGAGGGAGAGGGGGTGGACAGGGGGGAGAAAAGGAGGGGGAGAGAGGGAGATGGGAGAGGGAGTAGGGGGAGAGGGAGCAGGGGGAGAGGGAGAGAGAAAGGAAGGCAGGGAGAGAGGGGGTAGGGAGGGAGAGAGGGGAGGGAGGGAGAGAGAGAGATAAAAAGTGAGGGGGGCAGGGAGGGAGAGAGAGGGAATGAGGGAGGAAGGGGGAGAGAGGGGAAGGGAGAGAGAGAGGTGGAAAGGGGAGGAAGGGAAAAAGGAGGGAGAGAGGGGTTAGGGAGGGAGAGAGAGGGGAGGGAAGGAGAGAGGGAGAGGATGGGAGAAATGGGAGGAAGAGATAAAGAGAAAGAGGGGGCAGGGAGGGAGAGAGAGGGAAGGAGGAGGGAGGAGGATGGATGGGGGAGAGAAGGAGGGGGAGAGAGGGAGATGGACGGAGAGAGATTTGAGAGAGGGAGGGAGGGAGAAAGGGAGGGAGGGAAAAGGAGAGGGGGAGGGAGGGAGGGAGAGAGGAAGGGAGAGAGGGGGTAGGGAGAAAACAGAAGGTAAACAGAAAACCTTATTTTAAACCCGGACAAAGCCGGGTACTTGCAACTAGTTTATAAAGAATCCTGCTTCGCAAAAATTCACCCTATCGATAGTATGGAGCCGAATAAATGCATAAATAAATCATCTTATTTCAACACCAACAGGTTGTGGGTGCATGATAATTAATAGAAAGATTTCAAAAGTACAGGAATAGTGAGATAAGAGACAAAATGAATATTGACAAAAACAGTGAACTACAAGAATACAAAGTAACAATGGAAACTCCTTCACATTGGGCGTCTTTTATTAAAAAAATGTAATTGCCTTCAGTTAAATTAGTTCACACACATACAAGTCCACAATCATAAGACAGGCATTCAGTCATGAATGTTTATGAGTATTGCCACACAGTGTAACACTATTTAAGGCATTAGGTATTTGTCATTGTTTAATGTGGTGTGAAGTCCTAGTATTAATGGTGTATGAGATGTATGTTCCGGATTCCCAAGGTCTAGATATGTGGTTCCCCAACCCCCTGACCGGTGCCGGTCCGTGGATTGAAATGCCACTGGGCGGCCCAAGAAACATTTAATTATTACCTTTTTTTATTCATTTCATTCGTGGCGTTGTGAATCAAAACAATCTAAAATACATATAATCAATGTCCACCCCCTCCCAGCAGGCCGCGGTGAAATTATCAAACATTGATCAGTCCGCAGCGAGAAAAAGGTTGGGGACCACTGGTCTAGGTGGCTCAAACATGTTAGGCCGTAAATAAATGAAACATATATATGTAGGCGTACATAGCCTATATATATATACAACATATATGTAGTAAATAAAGTTTAAAAAGATAAACATTAGACTTTTTTTAGTATCTGTAAATGATAGGACAACCTGGCGTTTTGGGAGCAACGGGAAACTCTGCATGGGACTCTAGGAGTCACTTCTGGTTGGACAAATATTTGAAATAAAAGGTTACTGTACATGCGAATATTATGAAATTCATTCAGTCAGGGTCTGATACACAAGTAAAAAACAAATAGATTATACAGCTGATAAAATCAATAATATTGATCTTTCAATAACAACCAACTTATACACATAATGAAAATATAAAAATAAAACAACATATCTGATACAGGTCAAATGTCCAAACAGGAAAGAATAATTTCAATTTCTATGTAACGAGATGTTAAAGAATTTAGAAATTTTTTTTTAATATCTTCAGATCTAGTCACAATGTTTGTATGAAAATTGGTCTAGCATTTGAAAGTATCCTAACCAGTGGTCTTGCGCTGAGCCCCATGAATATTGGAACCCTTGCTAATGGATGATTTACATGTTGGATTATTTTCTTATACTAGTTTTAATAAATGCCCCCCCCCCCAGCACTTTGGTTTGCTGGGAGGGGGTGGGGGGAGAGAGAAGGCAAAGTGTAGCCTACTTAAGATGGTTCTGGTTTTAAAACGAATTTTTTAGTTAACTGCTAATTGGATCATTTTCAATGTATTCAGGTGATGTTCAGTAAATTTCTGTTGCTAAGTCTGGTCATACTGTCCATCATGAAGAAATTCTGTTGACTAGAATATTAAATGTCCTAATCTCCATTGGTCTCAGAGTGACTGTAAACGGTGGCTCAATGTTGGTCTTATACTCTGGTGAACCTGCAGGGTGAAAAAGGAAAAAAGAACATCGGATAAAATATTGTGTATTTATTACATGTATCTTAGTTAACTTTCACATACACTGTTTTAAATTTATTCAAAATAATAAAATCATTAATTTATGTCATCAATTGAGATCTATGTTTTCCCACCATATCACTGTAATGAGCTACATCATCAGCTAGTTATCTTAAAAGATATTTAAGAAACCTGGCCACTTCAATTCATATTTAAACATGCAAACATTTAGTTAAAAAAGTTCCCTTAAGTCCCTGGGGCTCATTGGGGCAGATGAAGTGTAGAATTTGTCTGTTTCAGTAACTTCGGCATATTAAAGGATTGTGTGATAGAAAATGCCCAGCCAACTTAAAAGTCAGGTACCCATTAGAGCTGGGTGGACTTGTGGGACTTACACCAGGACCTGAAAAAATCTTAAGGTTCTCAAGTTCGAACCCAGGACTCTCCGGCCAACAGTCGAGCGCTCTACACCGCACGACTACCCGTCCCCCAAGCATTTAGTTAAGTGAGTTAAATTTTGATATTTATTTATTAAAGTTTTTTTTGATGTATAATAATCTAAAATATAGGACTTGCCATTTTACACAGACACAATAATCTGATTAGGTGATTTTTATATATGTGATCAGTTTTGTTTTTAAACATTCTTCTGGCTCCATAAATTTACTTTTACTTTGTTTTCTATTGAGAAAGCTAAAGCTAAAAACATACAAAAATTGGTTCTTCTACAAAAACAAAAGATTATCTCAAACCATTTATAAGAGATGAAAGACATCTCACTAACTCATCTCACTAACTCATCTCACTAACCCTGGCTAAGAATAAAAAAAAAGATTCAGTGCAATTTTAAGTGTAATGACAAATGAGAAAATATTTCTGAGAGAGTAAAATTGAAAGAATACAATGATTGAAAAATAATTAGAGAGAGAGAGAGAGAGAGAGAGAGAGAGAGAGAGAGAGAGAGAGAGAGAGAACGGCTGGAATACTTATAATGCTTAGTCAATTCACAGTTATATAGCTGAGATTCTGATTTTTTTTTAATAAAGAAAAATCTAAATTTGTCACAATATCTTTCATTTCAAATTATGTGGTTCATGAACTTTTTAAAAAGAAACAGAGTTCCACACACAACAATTTAATAAGTGTGATGCATTTATTTCTTGTATGTTACACTCGTGTGATAAGTAAAACTTACGTATATTATCCGGTGTAAGGCCACTGTAACTCTTCCATGTCAAACGTGTGAGATCCGCTGGAATGAAATTTCCCCCAAGTGTTGTCTCCACCACTGATACAATTTCAAATGGGTTAAACAAATTCTGAGTTGGCAGTAGACAAAAAAAAAAGAAATATCAGAGTCAGCATGTACGCATGAGGACTAAGTAGCGTAACTATTGGCATAGAGTTTTATCCATTGTGATTTGGCAAAGAGTATAATTTAATGTCAATTAATTTCTCTTTAATTCTTTGATTTCAGGTAAATACATTTTTCACACCATTTTCATTCTGCATTTATTGTTTTAATTTATCATTTACTTTATGCATACTTATAGCCAGTGCCCTCTATAATCATGGACTTACCCAAGATGCTCTACAACTATGGGGCACTATTACCATGTATATATTTCATTCTTTTGATGATTTGTCCTTTAGGACCCTATGTAGTGCTATGTAGTGGGAAGGGTTCAGGAGCCTGATGCTGTTAAAACACCTCCAATTTGAGCTCTAATTTTATCAACAGTTTTAAGCTTAATGTTATGATGATTCGATTTTAAACATATTCTAAGACAGCCATGGGTAAACTACCGCAGCTCTGAATAATATGGCCTGTCTGACTGTTTGATCCAGCCCGCCGCTCGTTGAGCACAGTACTAGACTTTTGTGTTAATAAAGTTTACCATTCATTTTTACTAAGTAATGTCAGCACTCCATTCTTCTACTCTTGATCCACCCCACCAATCAAATTGACTAACCCAAAGTGGCTAGCGACTCAAAAAATTTACCCACTGCTGCTCTAAGATCAAACACAATGAACTGCTTTTAATGTTTGAATGGAATAATTAATTAAAATGAGACTATATAAGGGAAGGATGGTCGTGCAGTAAAAGCACTTGACAGTTGACCTGATGGTCTCGGGTTCGATCTCCGACAAAACCAGAGTAATTTTTCAGGTCATGGTAAAAGTTCCTGTCTATGTCTCCTATGGTGCATCTATGGCCATTGATTTCAAGGTTGTGGTGGGTGTGAAAGAAGGGTGGTGCATTAGTGGTTTTAGTGTGGTGGGTATGAAAGAAGATTGGTGCATTAGTGGTTTTAGGTATGTAAGAGATAAACATCGCATCCTTTCAGGGACTTGTAAAGAAAAATAAGAAACAAATGAGACTTTAAAATGAGTTGAATCAAAGATCAGGTGAGACTTTAAAATGAGTTGAATGACAGACCTGGAGTGAAATCTGAGCTGGGGAAGATAACTGCTTGTGTTCATCTTCTTCCATCAAGTGTTCAATACGAAGAAGATACAAATGTGTCTCATTGGATGATATTCTGTCCAGTGTCAGTATGTGAACATTAGGTGGAAGTTCTGCGGCCAGAAATGTTTCCTAAAGCGTGAAAAAAAGTGTGAAATCTTCATAAAATGATAAAAAAAAAGAAAGTTGAATGGTTAAATCAATTAAAAAAATGTATTAAATAAAAACAGAGTCCCAAGAAAAACAAGGGAAGATTGTCGTCAATTCGATTATATGTCAGTTCATTAATTACTTTTTTTTATACATTAAAGACATTTCTTCTTGCCCTAAGTTTAATGGGAATTATCTGTTTTCAAAGTATTAACTCATTTAATATCCAATAAAGTGTTAAAAATTAAACTCTTTTAGAGACATATAAGGACCTGCGATAGAATTTTAAAAAATTATTTCATCAAATGGTTATAGTTTTTTATAGTTTTTGTATTTTGTCTTCATGTCGAACCGCTAACCTGTTTCAAACTTTGTTTTATCTCTGAATCTTTAGTGACTGGCGTAAACATGACAGCTGGTGCCAGATGAACCTGAAGTGCCAGATGTTTGACCAAAGGAACGGAATCTTGTATTGTGTCCAGTACCATGTAATGTTTACCTGTAACAACACAAAATTATCACTTATTGATCAAAAGAGTAGAATTATTTTTTTTTTATTCTTGTTTTGCCAATGTGTGTAACATTTATGTGATGAAAACAATTTAGCATCTTTTTTTTGAAAAAAAATCTTATACATGTACATGTATTTTTAAACGGATCAAATGAATTATCAAGATGCAATAAAACATGCATGTCTTTACAGTGACCACTTGGCCAGCATACAGTCCTCACCTGTGTATATGACCCCTTACAGTCCTCACCTGTGTATATGACCCCTTACAGTCCTCACCTGCGTATATGACCCCCATACAGTCCTCACCTGTGTATATGACCCCCCCATACAGTCCTCACCTGTGTATATGACCCCCATACAGTCCTCACCTGTGTATATGACCCCCATACAGTCCTCACCTGTGTATATGACCCCCATACAGTCCTCACCTGTGTATATGACGCCCATTCCATCAGCACCCAAATCTTGTAGCCCTTCGGCGAGTCCAAGGTCATCGTCCTTCATCACCCTACGATGGACCTGAACACATTAGTTTTGAAATAATTACTGGACGCAAATTAGAAAAAAAACACTAGCTACACTATTGATTATTAAAATTCTAAAACCTACGAAACAATTTGATATGACATACCAAACAATCCCATATAACATACTGAACTATTGGATACAGCATACTAAACAATAGGATATAACATAGTAAACAATCTTATATAAAATACTAAACAATCCAATATAACATACTAAAACATGCGAATATAAATTTAACACATTATGCTTTTAAAGTGCAATGTAAATTTTTATTTTATTAATATGAAGTAATTTAGGTTTTTATATATATGATTTTTGGTTTGAATTTTTTTTTCAATTTTTTTTAACAATACTATGAGGGGAGGAGGGTTCAAACTAAAGCTGGATAGTTATCAAATAAACAATTGCTCACCATCAACTCCACTGCCCCTGGGGCTAAACTTGACCCTCCTTGTGGCCTGTCAGTCAACACAGTCAGTTGGACATTTTTCTTGATATCCTGGTTTACAAACATATACAAACAATAGACTATGTTTAAGATAAATACAAACATATACAAATAAGTGACTATGTTAAAGTTAAATATAAATACAAACATATACAAATAATCTATATTAAAGATAAATCAAACTATTTTGACACTTGAATAGCTATGGGGAACAAATAGTCATGCGGTTTTGAGCACTCAACTGTCGACAATAGGGGTCTGGTTCAAACATCAGTGACAACCTGGGGGATTTCGTCAAGTCCTGGTGAAAGTTCCCAAATCCACTCATCTTTAAATGGTACCTGACTTATGATGGGGAAGTAAAAGCAGCTGGGCCTTATGCTAGCTACACAATCCTTCAATTTCTCCCTTGGCTACTGAAAATTTATACTGAACGGCTCTTAGGAGCGTAAGGAAACTTATTCATTTAGCTTCATCTTGCGGAATAATTGGCTATAACAGGGGCAGAAAAATGGTCTGAATGGCAAGAAGGGTAGGTTGCTTGGCATTGGCCGCTATGGCAGTTACCAGATGTTAAGGGACAGAGCAAGTTTGATTGTACAGGCTCTAAGAGACAAAGTCTCAGTCCGCAGTTATTACTGAGAGATTTCAGAGAGAGAGAGAAAGTGGAATAATTATAGTATAAATTATGAGGAAAATACAAATACATATACTGTACAAAGTTACCTTGATACAGATTCTGCTTGTTACAGGATAATAGTTTTGAGAGACGTTATCTTTAGATTTGAAGTTGAATGAGTCTCTGAAATCTTTTCTGAAACAAAAAGAAAACAATAAGTAAGAGAGAATGTAGACATACACTTTACTCAAACTTTCAGCATGTTTACATCAAATGCAAACATTTTATAAAAAAAAAACAACTAAGAGAGACAACTAGCAAAAAATACTCGTACATTCTTTCAACCAGTTCTCTCCCATTAGAGTCAGTGTAAAAAGTGTCTTCATTTTTAATACTTGTGGTGAATAGAGATATGACTTCTTTCCCTTGAAGATCCCTTCTGAAATAAAAGAAAATATGTAAAGAGATATGAAATATAAAATAAACTTTTTTTTAGAAACTTTATTTTAGACTTTTTACAATTTTATTACACACACAGACTTATTTAACTTATTAACAATTTTGAAATAAAAAAACAAACTTCCAATTACATGTAGTTGTTTATACAATCTAAGAGATAAACATCTTATCTTAACATGGTCTTTTATAAAAAAAAAAAGAGACAAGGAGGATAGCACAAGTTGAAGAAAATAAAAAAAAATACTCCAGTGCAAAACAATTAATGGGATCATTACAAATGTCTCTTTTATGTTACACATTTGGTTGTCAACTTCATGGACTAAAAAAAATACTTTGTGAAAAAAACAAAAACAAACAATTGAAAACAACTAATGGAAAATGTGGAGACACACAGGCAACCCACTCTTCAACAAAGTGGGAAAAGAAAGTTTAGGAAAATGAAATACATCATTAACATACCTGTCATCAATAGGTCCAACTGTCCACTGAAACTCAACATACTTAGCTCCTTTGTACAGTCTGATGACTTGTGAAACCCATGGTGAGAAGGTCTGGTGAACTTCTTGCACTAAAGGACCCTGATGAAATAATTATGTCATTTTGTTGTATTACAAACATCAAAAATCCTTTGACAGAAAACGACCAATTCATTCAATGCCCTGAATAGCAACAGAAAATAACTATGCTCCATTAGATAAAATGGGGCTGATGAAAGTACAGCTAAACTCAGCCTAACAATGCTCTGTTTAACTCTGTTTTACTTTAAACTCAGATTTTACACCCATCTTTAATTTTTCATACCTGCGTCTTTTTATTTACCTTACATTAATTTCTTAAAAGTGTTATACACTAAAATACACAGAATTACGGTTGTCTGGTCTAGGCATTGAAATATCATGAATGTTGAATTATTTCGATTCATAGCCATTCTGTTGGCATCAGTGTGTACAAAAAATCCTTGAAATTAAGGTTGTTTATATAGTAATGAATGAAGCTTGTTTTGTGCAGAAAAAAGATGTTTTACTTTCATTTTGACCTTTTCTATTTTGCTCCATCAAGGGAAAAAAAAGTGAGAAAAAAAAACAACTTTCCCATTAATTTAATTATTGAAAATGTCAAATCTGTTTAAATGATTTTATTGATACAATATCAAAAGTTATCACTTTTATCAGCAATAATGGTAAAAAATAATACTAATAATAAAAATATCAAACTAACACTTATATGTACATTAGTTCATGGATTAGTTTATTCTATAATCATTCTTTTTATTATAGGCTTCAAATTAAAATGGATATTTCACTAACTCCCTGTTTACAAACTGCATTGCCAGTACCTTTAAAATATCCCTGTTTTTCATTTTATTTCAAAGCTAACTAAATCATAACTTCTGAGGTGCACTCCATGTAATAAAATTTCCGACTGTGTTGCTTTGACTCCTTACTGACCTATATTGAACCTAAAACTTTAATTGTTGTATGACATATTTTATTTTCATACCTTGAAATATTTCACTTGGGCTTTATCTACTGCACAAGGAATTGTTTTAGGACTTTTTTAGGTAAACAAATAAACACCCGATGGTCTGGGGAATCCTGCTCAGCTTCATAATAACGGAATTCTTGTTTCAACTTCTCAGTAACTGAACTGTCTTTATTGGTGATGGATTCTAATAAGCCGGTTTCTAGATCAAACTCCAAAGATAGATGCTAGTATGACACAAAAAGAAAAAAAATGAAGAATTCGGGTAAAAATTTTATTGAAGTTATCTGAAATAAAGGAATTAATTGATATTACATAACTTAAATTTGATTTTTTTATTCTTATAACATAATGAAATTACTAAATGAATCTGTCTATTCTTCTGAATAATAAAATTGTGTATTCAACAACTGACCTCGATTGAAATTACTTTGGGTAAATCCTCAAATTCTGGCTGTGCACTCCTGATCTGTAATATAACAAAATATTTTTTTAGTTAAAAATACATTTTCTAAAGAGAGGTTACAGGTTTTCATGAAATTTCATAAACATATTACATTTATACAATTAAGGAAGTATATTTGAACATCCTATGAAAAGTAATTAGCAAGTGGCACGAAGTAGAACAAATTTATGAACAATGATGTGAACATTCTCCTTGTTTTTTCTTTAGATTTTCTTGATTATTCTGTATGGTAGTAACATCGGATTTGTATGTCCCTATGAAGTAATTTGCTGGCTCACCTTTCTTGGACAGGACAATGAATGTGTGACTGACATGGTGGTAAGGGTCAGTAGGGGACAGCCGGAGAAGAAAATGATGGGCTCTCAGATAATTCTCATGATATGATCGTAGTATGGGAACAACCTGCAATATTACTGAAAACACAGCACACACACAATACTAGTGTATTTAATTATGAGTACAGCCATTACTAAAAATGAGACTGTCATAATGCATGTACATTAATTAGAATCAACATGATCACCTTGGTCAACTGTTGTTAGCTCATCTACCTACTACTTGACAGGAAATCTGACACCAAAGTCAAACGGTTAAGATAGAGGATTGTCAACTAGAATCAGGAACTTAAAAAAATATTTTGTTGACAAATATAGGTCAATATTTTCATATATAAGGATAAATATTTATTATAATATAGGTCAATATTTACTTACATATAGAGAAATATTTAAATTGTTATAGGTCAATATTTACTATATATAGATAAATATTATTAAATAAATATAGGTCAATATTAAATTATAAGATAAATATTTACATAAATATAGGTCAATATTTACACTATATAGATAAATATTTATGTTAATTAAATTACCTGAAATGAATGAATGAGAAACTCATCCATGCTGAAGTTTGACAACTTATAAGATCAAAACATAAAGCTCAACACCTTGTAAAAAATTAAACTTACAGTTAACACTTTATTGGAGAAATTTACTTTATTTATATTCATATGTACAGAGTCCCAATCAAAAGTATCTTCACTTACTGTAGGATATTTTGGGGGGGTGGGGTTAAGCAAAATGTATTGCTGGAGGCTCTGAAAAGTTCAGATTTTTAAAATGAATTATTATGTAAAAGTGGGGTCCCTGGTTCAAGGATGCCAGGAAAACTGGGGTTTCCTAAAAAAAAGATTAGTAATTAAAAATAATAAATTTGAAAGGCCATAGGAGACCCCTCAAAGTCCAGGGCCCTCCGAGGCTCAGGCCCCATAACTGTGTTTGGGTAGCCGCAGCAGAGGACTGTAAATGGTTGCCCAGTTCTCCTCATTGTAAGAATGGGTTTCAGTCCCTGAAAATCTCTAATGTTTCTTAAGTTGCTCTTCCATTAGGGCAGTCATTTTATAAACACATTGAGTGTCTACTCGACCTACATATTACACAAATAGACACTCATCTTCAGTGATGTTTGCATTGATATTCTACTTCACTTAAAACTTTTGAAACTTTTACTTCACTTTCTCCTGTCACCTGACAGGAGCTTATGTTGAGACCATAACAAACAGGGGTGTCACTTGCTTAGATCAGGATAAGCTCGTTAGAGTTTTCTGTAAGGCCTTGGCCATACAACTTCTGCTAAAACAAAAGAAGTAAAAACCAAATTACAATTAATTGTAGAAGCCATTAATGCATTCAGTTTATATTAAGATATAATTTGGAAAAAGAAATGTGACAAAATATTACTGATCATGGAACTCCAATATAATCAAAGAATATTCATAGTCTAACTACTTTATCCCACCAAATTCACTGGCTTATTATCTCTTTGTAGTTTTCATTATATTGGAGTCATTTTTAATATTTATACACCAACCTGACACACATCAGTGGCCTCACTTAGTATTCTGTTGTAGTCTAACAGCACATGATGTCTTTAGTGTTCTCTAGGGAAATACATTATAAAATAACTTCTGATATATTTGTTTTCATGTTAGAAAAAAATATTAAAAATTTAAACAAAGAGAAAGAATCTTTTTTCAAAAATGCAAAAAATGTTAACCTTTAAAAGAATCCCTAAAACCATTTCCTTAAAGACACACATTCTCTAGAGCATTTTTTAATCAACCAGGAAAGATAATTTAAAAAGGGGGTCTATATCATGAATTGAACACAAGAAAATGTTTGGCAACTTCAGTTTTTATGTTGCTAAACAAAACAAGTAAACAACCACGTTACCGTCATGATGCCGCATTACACCAAGGCGTCACCTGATTGGTCAAAATATAAGCAGATCTACATTTTAAATCAATAGGAAATTTAAAACTTAGAATATTGCCTGGCACAGCCACTTTATGTATATAGTTAACTAGGCAGCCTTCAAGGTGTTCTATAGAGATTTTTATTTACATCCACAAAGAAGGGTTTTCTGAACTCCCGCTGTTAGGCTCCCAAATGGCACATTGGCTAGTTCCTTTAGAAATGTAAGAACAGATATGACTTATGTAAACTTTTTTATTATTTCTCCCATCCCTATTTAAAGCTATGAAGAATGCTGGTGTCATAATATTACTTACGCAGCTACTGACTTCATCGCATGAGTCTGACAGGTCAGTGAATGACAGCTGCTTTATAAATGAAAATAAAGATAACAATATATATAAATCTAAATTAAAAGAAAAAAGAACCACAATAGCTGACAACAGTTAGATAAAGGGTAACAAAAGATTAATAAATGACTGGTCAACTGCGACCATAGAGAACATTATAATTTTTTCTAATCAGGAACTTTTATCGTTTCCTTTCTTTCCACCAGTGCTTATCGTTGTCGTTATCTTCAGATTTAGCATTTTAAATTTTGTTTGATAACGGATATTATCCAGCAATTGGCCCAAATAGATGGGAAATGTTTGATGGTCTTATGCATAGAGACTAATTGATATGTAGGTCCCTAGATGAGACTTTAAGAGATGTATGGGGGGGGGGGGGCTGGGGTAAAGTGCGTAGTTTGGAACACAGGGTCGTAAGTAGCGCTAGCTTTTCAAACTCTTCAAGGAGAAGTTGCTCGATATTTTCTGGGACATAGATTTAAAAGAAGCAGCCTAAGTTGTTGACCGGCACTACGACTTACCTGCAGAATCAGTCTACCGTGATCGATGTGCCATTTGAATCCGGCCCCTGGAGGTAAGAAACCCGTCCAAAACGCTGCTAAAGGAATAGAATATGGATTGAAACGCCTTTTCTGACCTCTAAACCTAACTTCTTTGGCGGGCTAATGGTAGGCGTAACAAGAAGCGAGGAGTATTATTGAGGTTAAACGATCCGGCACTAATGAAGCAAAAAACTTTTTTGGCGTTTGAATATTAAAGTCCTTATTGTTAAAACGCACAAAGTAAATATCACATTTGCATTATACCGTATACTACTTATTAAACTAAATGTGATATAATGACTCATTATGGAAACCGACATCTCAATGAATGATAACAATTTGCGAAGTAAAGTGCAATGAGTTCGTGTATAGATTTTTTTTGTGTAGTTTCTCGCTTTAACCTCTCAATGGGGACATCACGGAAAACATGGTTATCAGTACAACCTCTGTCCGTTGCTTGTAATCAATGAATGATGTTGTGTGTTTGTGGTTGAGGTGAATGGGATGTTGTGTGTTTTGGTTGAGGTGAATGGAATGTTGTGTGTTTTGGTTGAGGTGAATGGTGTAGTATGTATGTATATATGTTAAGGTGAATGGTGTAGGTGTGTATATTGTGTGTGTGTGTTGAGGTGAATGGTGTAGTGTGTGTGTGTTGAGGTGAATGGTGGTGTGTGTATATTGTGTGTGTGTTGAAGTGAATGGTGTAGTGTGTGTGTTGAGGTGAATGGTGTGGTGTGTATATTGTGTGTGTGTTGAAGTGAATGTTGTAGTGTGTGTGTGTTGAGGTGAATGGTGTGGTGTGTGTATGTTGTGTGTGTTGAGGTGAATGGTGTGGTGTGTGTATATTGTGTGTGTGTGTTGAGATGAATGGTGTGTGTGTTGAGGTGAATGGTGTAGTGTGCGTATGTTGTGTGTGTGTTGAGGTGTGAATGGTGTTGATCAAGGAGCGTTCTAGATGTAGTTTTTGTATGTGAGCTGTGTCAGGAGAAATGTGCTCACCAAGTAATGCGTTGGGTGAAAAAATGCAGCTGGCTATCGTGGCGCCCTTCTCCCAAAAAATGCAAAAAAAATATTTAACAGCGCTCTTTCGGCGCCCCCTTCCAAGTTCGAAGCTGTACTCTGTCAACTGACCATGGGAACTGGGCAGAGGTCAAAAGTGGAAAGAGTAGTCAGTAGGATATGAGCTGGAGGACATTGAGCTGATGGCCGTTATGAGAGAAAGAATACCAGAAGTTTAGAGAGTTCAGTAGGATCATAATTGCATGATATTTTTTTTTTGAAAGAAGTAAGGGAGATAAGTATTTGGAGTGATATAGGAAGTGTAGCAAGTGATAGTGTTTTATTTTAATCTAGT
>JAGDYQ010000080.1:903920-1020708 GCA_021962125.1 Bulinus truncatus
TAAAAATTCATCTAAAAGTATAGAAGAACGTTTACAAGCCATAACATTGTTTACAAGCCATAACATTGTTTAAAAGCCACAATATTGTTTACAAGCCATAACATTGTTTAAAAGCCATAAGATTGTTTACAAGCCATAACATTGTTTAAAGCCACACTATTGTTTACAAGCCATAACATTGTGCCGTAATTGTACTTTGAAGGCGCCTGTAGTTTGTGCCGTAATTGTACTTTGAAGGCGCCTGAAGTTTTTCTAAATTTTGTTCAGAACTTTTCTATATCTTTCCCACAATTTGTGTATATCTTGCCCACAATTCGTCTATATCTTGCCTACAATGTGTCTATATCCTGCCCACAATACGTCTATATTTGTTCTATATTTCTCTACTTTCTGTATAACGTACACCACACTAACATATTTTCACTGAAGAAAAAAACAACTATTGAATATGCCCAGGACATTATTTGAAACATTTCATCCATCCATCAGCCCAGCTCCAAAACATCTCCCACTTTGTAATAACCAAAAAATGTCCTCGTTCGAGAGGACGTCATCAAAACGTCATTACCGACACGTCCCTAGTCTTTCACAATGCTCAGCGAAACAAGTATATTTTTTTTTGTCATTGCAATATCAAGTCATTCTTTTCCTGTGTCAGGACTCCATCAGATAACACTAATTTATTTGTCAATATTTTGTCGCTGTGTTCACGAGCGTAATGTGTGTGTGCGCGTGCGCGCGCGTGTGTGTGTGTGTGTGTGTATAAAGGCCTGGGTGGGCAGAGTCACGTGATAATGTTTGTGACTTTCTGTGTCTATTTAACGTAGACCAGAGTTTTAATATTTCTGTTGTTCTGTATTAGAAAAGCGACAATAGCAAATCGAACGTCTGGTATTGTGTTACACGGGAATGCATTGATGATAAATAGATTGTTGGCAGCATCGATAGAAGCGTTGATTGTTGTCTAGATATAATGGTTGGTCTACAAGAAACAAAAAAAAAAGGAAGAAAATTGGACAATCGGTTTAACGGATGTATTAAACCGTTCTTATATGTACCATAGCCCTAGACCCATTTATATACAGTCTTGGAGTTGCGCTGGGTCACACGTGTTGCATTTTATAACTTTTACTGGTCAAACTAACAATAATGAGGGGAATAATTTTACTGGTCAAACTAACAATAATGAGGGGAATAATTTTACTGGTCAAACTAACAATAATGAGGGGAATAATTTTACTGGTCAAACTAACAATAATGAGGGGAATAATTTATGACATTTACAGGCCCGGCGCAAGTGGGAGTGGGGGGAGTAGGGGCATACTTCACACTTGACTGTGATCCCCGGGCTTTGATGGTGCAGTTTGGAAAGGGGGTGGGGTGGGAGTGGGGGGTCTGGGTGAATAGAAAGACGCCTATTGTCAAAGGTTAATTGGTCTGGCCCCGACAGTGGAAATATCACTATAGCGGACGAAGTCAGTTGGTGTTGTTGTTGACACTGTGCAATCTTTATGCACTCATCTCATTGTGACTACAGGCTGGTCGAAGATCAAGAGACATTATACTTGACTTTATGAGTCTCAGCGAATCCAAATAGTTGACCTGAGATGGAAAAATTAAACCGGCAATTAAAAAAAAAAAGAAATCTTAATTCAACATATTCTGTGTGAAATTCTTTAAATTCCGATAAATATTAATACATTAGGTTAGAAAAAAATAATAGAATTTAGAAAACAATGAGATGATATCTTGTCAGACTGGCGTGGCCTTGTGTGGAAGGAAGCTGTAAAGATTTTGCAGACACACACACACACACACACACACACACAGAACTGAGACATTCATGGAAACCTTAATAAAAGTTGAATTCTAAGAAGGAATTTGAAAGAAAAAAAAAAAGAGAGAGAGAGAGAAAGATGAAGTTATGAAAGACCATCAAGTCACATGACATGGACTTTGATCTGGTCTCACATGACGAGCCACACACTCACACTCCTACACCCCCCGGGAATTTGAGGACGCCTCTGAGGTTAATCATGGAACTCGTGACAATATGTTAGGACTACTTTCTTTTTTCGGATTAAAACTGTCACGTGAACACAGCACTGTAGCACCCCCCACCCCCGATCCCTCCATACAAACTGACAAACTTGAGTCATTTTCAGTTTCTGGGGGGGGGGGGGGGGTCACGGGCTCTAGGCACATAACTTTCTGGGGGGGTGTTTGGGCTAGGGGTAGGGCTGAGGCAAAGCGGCAGAAGTATCTGTTGGGTTTCTCATAGCATGAGATTGTAGTTTTAGCTAATAGGGGGGGGGAAGGGGTGGCTTGAAGTCGTGTTACCGGGCGGTCCCCAAGTTTACTTAGAATTAAAGAAGGAATGAAGTTAATACAAGTAAAATAGTTGACTGTGTAACTTCGATGATTTCAGAGAGCGAGACTGGGTGATCAACGATGCATACAATACATACAAGTTTATTTCATATCTCAACGATACAAACTGATCAGAGAGAGACCAATACCCGCCCCGCTTCCCCCCCCCCCCGACCCCACCCGCGCTCTATCAGTAAACATTTAAAACGTCAGTAGCCAAATGATCATTAGTTTGTACTAGATGTGCCATGCAAAAACCTTTGCATAGAGTTATATCCCCTTAGGCTTGATCGGTAGGCTAAGGTTAATTTTTCGGTCAGATCCAATTTTTTCATGATTGTATTTTAAGCTGGAATACTGTTGTATTAATTCTTTACTTTCGATATAAAGCAGAACCCACACCGCTATTATTTATATAGATTGCATAGTCCGTTTAGCTTCTGGTTGCTACATAATTTATTATCCTATACCCTCTTTTACCCAAAAGACTTGAAAAAAAAAAACTTGTTTAGATTATATATGACACAAAGTGATGATATGTCTATGAGTCTACGAATGAGGACACAGTTCCAATATGTTTAAAAGAGGTACATGTAGTTGGATTGGTTGACTCAATAATGTGGCCATCTTCCTGATAATGCCATATTTTTATGATTATTTTAAATAATCATTCAAAGTTCCCTTCCTTAGTTAAATATTTATTTTCGTGTGATGTAATCATGTCTTCACAACGGGCTGGCAACAATGTCGCTACTTACTGACAACAATGTTGCTACTTACTGACAACAATGCTGCCACTTACTGACAACAATGTTGCTACTTACTGACGACAATGTTGCTACTTACTGACAACAATGTTGCTACTTACTGACAACAACGTTGCTACTTACTGACAACAATGTTGCTACTTACTGACAACAATGTAGCTACTTACTGACAACAATGTAGCTACTTACTGACAACAATGTTGCTACTTACTGACAACAACGTTGCTACTTACTGACAACAATGTTGCTACTTACTGACAACAATGTAGCTACTTACTGACAACAATGTAGCTACTTACTGACAACAATGTTGCTACTTACTGACAACAATGTTGCTACTTACTGAAAACGGAGGGGGCGGATGGTCGTGCTGTAAAGCGCTCGACTGAAGGTACCTGGTTCGATCTCCGTGGTGCCTCCATGGCCATTGCACTATCGGTTATGGTGGGGATGAAAGAAGGGCACCATAAAATTCGTCCCATTAGTGGTTTATAGTATCTCAGAGATTTCACCCTTACAGTTGTCTTCAGTTGATATTTTTGTTTTAAATTTCAATTTCAGCATTAATAAAAAAGTATTTAAATTTCTTTTCATACCGTATGGCTGGCTATACACAGAGAATTCATTTAGTTATAATATAACTACAGATTCTATGTATTTATTGTACAATTTATTCAGTTATTTTTTTAAATGTATTTTACATTGCTTGATTACTAGTGGAAATAATAATCTTTATTAGTTGATATTATTTATTGCTTTACTAATTCGTATCAAATTGTATGCTATAGGAGCACCTGTAGGTACTTTTGTTTAGTACCCCACCCCATCTCCAAAAGTCTTACTTACACCTACGACCGACTCCCATAAAATTTCACCTTTTTCTTTGCTAGACTGACTTTCATATTCCCAGGGAAGCCATATTGGAAAACAATCAAACAACGCTGTTCAATGTCAGCTTTAGTTTTGAACTTATGAGGACAGACAGGGGCGGACAAGCTGTCGGTCAGCTGGGAACTAAAAGTAGTATCATTCCACTCGAGGGTCACCTAGCCGGGGGGAGGGGGTATGGAGGCGAGAAATCAGGTTGCTCGGCACCCCCGCCTACAATCAGATCGGGGATGGGGGGGGGGGTCAGTCATATGAAAGGGGAGATAAAGTTTGATCAATAACTGTCCTGGCCATAGGAGATCAAAGCCTCCCCCCATCACGGATATAGTGAGAGTTGATTTTGATGTAGTGATACTTGAATGTCATTTAGTAAGACTTGGGTCTGATGTAGTGAGACTTAGGTTTGATGTAGTGAGACTTGGGTTTGATGTAGTGAGACGTGATTTTGATGTAGTGATACTTGAATGTCATTTAGTAAGACTTGGGTCTGATGTAGTGAGACTTAGGTTTGACGTAGTGATACTTCGGTTTGATGTAGTGAGACTTGGGTTTGATGTAGTGAGACTTGGGTTTGACGTAGTGAGATTTGGGTTTGACGTAGTGAGACTTGGGTTTGATGTAATGAGACTTGAATGTCATTTAGTAAGACTTGGGTCTGATGTAGTGAGACTTGGGTTTGACGTAGTGACACTTGGGTTTGATGTAGTGAGACTTTGGTTTGATGTAGTGAGACTTGGGTTGGATATAGTGAGTCATGAGTTTGATGTAGTGAGACCAGTGTGATCTAGTGAGACATGAGCTTAATGTAGTGAGAAATGGGTTTGATTAAGTAAGACTTTACTTGCATAGAACAAGATATTGTTGTCACTTCACAGTGCACCGGATGGGAAGGAGGTGGAAAGTATAAGTGGTATTTTTTTTTTATTTCTCTCTCAGACATAGAATCGTGACAAACTTGGGAGTGAGGAGCCGAAGGAGATGTGGGCTGGGTACTCCGATTTTTTGTAGGCATTACTGCTTTTAATATCGTTTAATTAAGTAAAAGAAAAAAATAGTAACTGTCCATTGGGCAATAGATGTACATCCACTTCTAGCTGATTGACCCCAACAATATATTATTCGACCCATACTTTATTTAACCACATAATTGCACTATTGAAGCTGTTGCACTATTGAATCTGTTGCACTATTGAAGTTGTCGATACTTAACAATTCTCATTGTTTCTATATATTTATATAAATAAATTTTATCTACTTATGGCATTCGAAGGAAGGATGCGATAATGGCAGGTGAACTAGGCCCCCATGCCAGAGGGGAGGAATGAGGCCCCAATAGGAGATCTTGTGGCACACGTAAAAGCCTTACTTACAGCTGTCAACCCCACCTGTGACCCATGCCCCGTGTAATGCTAAGGACGCCCTTGGCTATGGACTCGCTCACCGGACGCATGGATATTTTAAACATTTTTTTTTCAAACCGCATGCTTCGCCTGTATATTAATACGAATGACATCATCAAGGTCGTAACTATCGTCGTTGACGCCCGGGGCGGACTAAAAAATGTCGCCCCATTCTCGTATAAAAATGTATAATATTGATGTGGAGAAAATGCCGCCCATTGCTGGTGGCAAAGAAGGTTCCGCTCGCGGCGGTTCTCTTCCAACCTAATTACGCCACTGCACCCACCTGACATGGTACGTGTCACGATACATTGTTGAAGTAGTTATCGACAAAGAAGACCCTGCCAGCTTCAGGAGAAAATATGTTCCTTATTTGACGTCATACTATCAGGGCTGTTCGTGTAGTCGACCGCATATGGCCACACCTAAATCATATGTGCAATCCTGCATTCGGATATGTCAGATATGTCTTCAAGAAAACACATCTCTATATCTTAAATATCGGTAGCAGACGATAAATGTTAATTTTTAAATGTTTTTCAAAAAAATTAATAAATAGTAACCGACATAATTTTCTACCAGTTCAGAAAGGTTTGGAACAAGAATTACAAATCTTTAGGTCAGTGGCTCATTTTACTAATTTTAATTCTCTCTCTCTCTCTCTCTCTTTCTCACTGCCTACAGGGTATGACCTACATTCACACCTCAGAACTGATATCACATGGCAGGCTGAAATCTTCCAATTGTGTGGTGGATAGCCGATGGGTTTTGAAAATCACCGACTACGGTCTTCACGAGTTTACTGCAGGAGAGGTGCCCGCCCTTGGGGAGTACGCCCTATATCGAAGTAAGTTTGGTTAGAGTAGCGCTGTTGCAGTGGCGTCACTAGAGGGGGGGGGTGTGGTGCGGGCCGCAGGGTGATACCAACCATAGTGACGCCACTGCGTTGTTGTTATGTTTTTGTTGTTGTTTTTTTTAAGACTGAAGTATGTTTGTAATACGTTTATACTGTTTAAATATGCATTTTTTTCTTCACACTTTCAAAGTCAGGTTTTGTAAAATAATTGGAGAGAGTGTATTTTTTATATCCTGACTTTTAATATCAATAATGTTTGACGTATGATATATGCTGAAAAGTAATTGAACGAATCAGTCCCGTGAGTTTGTATGTGTAGCTAGAAAACAATATGTGGGTATTTGATGAGATTAAAGAAGAGAATATCATAAAAACACATTTTGTAAACACAATAATAATCGAAGACTAATTTAAAGATGCTCAAAGTTGGTAAATAGTGTATGGAGAGGTCTAAGGTAAACCTACATATAAAGTCTAGATAAGACTCATATCTATGAAATCAAATTAACCCTCTAATTTCCTGAGGGTGGGTTGAACCTAAGCGATGCAAGATACTGAGGATCGAATGAGGGGGAGGGGTGGGGGGTTCAACCTGTGGAGGGGTGCCCTAAATGGTCGGGTCGGGTACAGAAATCTGCTATAAAATGATTTTGCAATTTGTGGTAGTGTGTGATCGATCCCAGCTTAAGGAGTTCAATGCCCAAGATAGGCTGTGGGCAGCAAGATAGTATGTGGGTAGCAAGATAGTATGTGGGTAGCAAGATAGGCTGTGAGGAGCAAGATAGTATGTGGGCAGCAAGATAGTATGTGGGTAGCAAGATAGGCTGTGAGGAGCAAGATAGGCTGTGAGGAGCAAGATAGGCTATGAGGAGCAAGATAGGCTGTGAGCAGCAAGATAGGCTGTGAGGAGCAAGATAGGCTGTGAGGAGCAAGATAGGCCTTGGGTAGCAAGATAGGCTGTGAGGAGCAAGATAGGCTGTGAGGAGCAAGATAGGCCTTGGGTAGCAAGATAGGCCGTGGGTAGCAAGATAGGCTGTGAGGAGCAAGATAGGCTGTGGGTAGCAAGATAGGCTGTGAGGAGCAAGATAGGCTGTGAGGAGCAAGATAGGCTGTGAGGAGCAAGATAGGCTGTGAGGAGCAAGATAGGCTGTGAGGAGCAAGATAGGCCTTGGGTAGCAAGATAGGCCGTGGGTAGCAAGATAGGATGTGGGTAGCAAGATAGGCCGTGGGTATCAAGATAGGCCGTGGGTAGCAAGATAGGCCGTGGGTAGCAAGATAGGCCGTGGGTAGCAAGATAGGATGTGGGTAGCAAGATAGGATGTGGGTAGCAAGATAGGATGTGGGTAGCAAGATAGGCTGTGGGTAGCAAGATAGGCAGTCCATGGTCAATATAGTCTTCGCTATGTTGAAGATTCACTAAAGTAATTTAAATGACTCTAATGGTGTGGACGGGATCGGCACAGAGTCAAGAGATAGGCCTAATCTGTTATCCTAAGCATTAAGATGAATCCAGACGGAAAGTTATTAGAATGTAGTATGCCCAATAACCTTTTCAGCTTTTAAAGTCTGAAAGTTCAAATAAAAAGTAACATTTTATATATTTAATGTAAAAAAAAATAGTTTTGCTGCTAAACATAATTCATATCTTACTGTTAAAAATTACTTGGAGGAAAAAAAAAAGTAAACACCTGTTTAATTCTCCTTTTATTATTTTTTTAACGTTGGTGTAGAGAGCATTAACTTTTTCTGTAGAGTACTTCCCCTTCACAATAATAAGGGAGATAAATATGTTAAATGAAATTGAAAATGTTGAAAAGTGTCATTAAGTCCCTTTTTCGATTATATTCGCTAGTATTCGGGCAACATATCCACTGGTCTGTTACCATGTATTAAGGGGCGCTAATATCTGATCATTCACTTAGAACAGTTAAATTTGACTGAAGCTCTTCTTTATTTTATTTTTGACTGCATTAAACTGAACTATGCCTCTCATTATTTTATTTTTAACTGCATTAAACTGCACTATGCCTCTCATCATTATATTTATAGATATGCTTTGGAAGGCCCCAGAGCTCATCAGAAGCAAACATTCCCCTGCCAGGGGAACTCAAGAAGGGGATGTATACTCATTTGGTATTATACTGTTTGAGATCCACTCAAGGAATGGACCATATGGAGCCTGCGAATTGACACCGAAAGGTTTTGCTTTACTTCAGATTTTATGCACTAAATACAAACTATTTTTTTTTAGTATGGACTTAAACAGTTTAATCAATGAAAAGTTGTGTTATATTTTATGAAAAAAAGTTTTAACTAACAAGTGGTGTGCCTTTTTTAAATAAAAAATTAATGTGTGATTAAAAAAAAAATTTAACATCTTTGTATACATGGTTTATAAAGGTTCCAAAATAGTAAGAAATATTTTTGTATAAATAAAAATCACATTAAAAAAAATAATTTCAGAAATAATTGAAAGAGTTATCAGTAGAGATGAAAATGGTCATCCATTTCGCCCTCGTCTATCGGAAATCAGTTCCACACCAAAGTTTATCACTGACGTCATTAAGGAATGCTGGGATGAGGATCCATTGAAGCGGCCAGGATTCAAAGAACTGAGAGCCAAATTAAAACCTATGCAAAAGGGAATGTAAGATCATAAAATACATTATATTATTTTCTTTCTCTTGATTCACTATATAAATTTGTATAGCAGTGGTGCACAACCTATTTCACCCCTTACGGCCGCATTGATCATGTGATTTCAATTAAGGCGGTCATTATACTGATTTTTATATATATATATTTAAGAAGAAATACATATATGTATATATATATATATATACAGTACACATTTTTTTTTCATGGCTGCCCTTTACCTCGTCCAAGCAGGTTGTGCACCCCTTATGTAGAGAAAGTGAGAAAGATTCATGATAAGAATCACATGATTTGGTAATGATGGGATGAATTTTTAAAATTAAATTAATGACTATAGACTTCTAAGAAAAATAGTACCTTTAAATTTACATACCTATTTATAATTGTATAACTTACTAGCTTCACTGTTAAGTGTATTCTGTTCTCTACATATGTTCTTATATATCAACGATGGCCAGGCCAATGAGAGATGCATATCAGTTTTTCTTATATTATGAAGAGCCATATTATTCTTTCGTTAACAAGGTGCAGTGAAAAGAAATTATGAAAACTAAAAATTTCATTTTTCAACTGGAACCAAAATAAAATCAATGCAGAGCAAAAAGGAGCTCTTCTAGCTACATTTGGTGCAGAAAAAAAACAGTCCAGGAAATAGAATATTTAGATTATTAAAATTTTTCATCATTTTAAGAAAAAATGTTGATTCTTAATTTCTATTTTATTTTCTGCATTAAAAATGACCAAATAAGATTTGTTCAAAAACCATGCTGAAAGGCTCTCATATTTTTATCTTTCCAGGAAATCCGGTATTTTCGACAACATGATGGCCATTATGGAAAAATATGCCAGCAATCTGGAAAGTCTGGTGCAGTCAAGAACTGATGAGCTGATCGAAGAAAAAAAGAAAACAGAGGAGTTGTTGCAGGACATGCTTCCAGCGTAAGTTTGAAGACCAAACTTAAATGCTATTGAGAAATTTTTAAAAAGTAAAAAAAAAAGATTTCCTTCTTACATCCAATGGTGGATAATGGTGTAAGATGAAATGTAGAATTAAATTATTTTTTTTATAAAGCCACTGCACATCAAATCATGTTATATTTCCCATCATCAGGACAGTGGCTGAACAGCTGATGCATGGCAAACAAGTTGAAGCTGAGAGTTTTGACATGGTGACTATCTTTTTCAGTGACATTTGTGGTTTCACAACACTTAGCTCAGAGAGCACACCAATGCAGGTAAGCAGAGCTGGTCTGAAAGGACTATACAAAACATCTAAAGATGCGAAACTGCGAATTGAAAATTTGTTGTCATTTCTGTCAATTAAAATTAGATTTTAGTAGGGCTCTATGAAGATACCGACCCTTGTATCCCAAACTTGCATTTGCAAATTAAATGCAAGAGCTTACATATTGTAATGCACACTTTGATGAGCTTGTGTGATGTTGGCATCCATGTTAATGGGAAAACCCAAATTACCTTAATGTAGTAGTATTTTCCATATTATAATATGTTATGATTAGTCTTCCAATGAGATGAGAGGGAATTTTGATGACAAGGACTCGGATTTTTATAAAAAATCATATTTCTCAATTTTGTGATATATTTAATTTTAAGCAGTTTAAGACATATCTTTATAATGCGAGAGCATAATTCATCATAAACTCCTTCAAAAGCATATTTTATTTCTAGGGCCTATTATATCACTTTAATGCATGATAACCATCTTATACAGAAAATTATGTTTCTCCCAATTAATTTTCATATTTCCGGTCAATGAGCTCATGAAACATTTTAAAAAATACTTCAAAACCAAGGTTGTCTTATAAATGTCACAATCCATATTTATCCGACTATTTAAAAATATTTTAAACATATTTCAATCTTTTTTTAGGGTTAGGCAAATTTTTTCCTATTTGGAGGCTTGAAATTGGAGACAATGATGACCCCACTAAATACATGGGTATAATTATAATTGATACTGATAATTATCAGTAGTAGTCCTAGGACCAGATTAGAATGATAAGTAGCAATAGAACATTTTGAGTCAGCACATATTTTTTTTAATTTTAAGATTAGCGTGTAGAAATCAGGCTAGCTAGAAATTGCTTCAGAGAATAGGCCTACATAAATTGAACTGAGCATCATACAATTTAAAGCCATGTGTATACATCAAGCTACATCAAACTATCACCAGGAGTATGTCTCTGTAAAATCTTTTTTATGTGTTGCGTTTTGATTGTGTATCACTTTTGACATACCACCAGAATAAGGCCTTCTCCAAACCGGAATGACTTTTACACTTTTATAATCTTTAGTGTATTCATTGAACTAAGAAATGTGTTTATTTTATCATCAATCTAAAAAATACTGAATTTTCAATGACCAGATTGTTGACATGCTGAATGACCTGTACACACTGTTTGATAGCATCATTGAGTTCTACGATGTGTACAAAGTGGAGACAATTGGAGACGCCTACATGGTGGTCAGTGGTCTTCCCAAGAGAAATGGATACAGACACGCCGGAGAGATAGCATCAATGGCATTACACTTGCTAGAGGTGGACATTTGGATTTTTAATTTTTTGGTCAGATAAATTAAATGAAAAAAAGGAATCTTGGAAAGTGTTGTGTGTTTCCCTTATTTAACCATCCAATGATTTTCTGCATACTGAAGCAAACATAAGGGGGATAACTTAATTTTTTGTTTCGATTAATATTTGTAGATGATAAATAGAATCATTATATTAAAAATGAAGATGTTAAAAGAATGATACATTATGGATATTGTAATTAAACCAGTCAAAGCTTTATGTATTTGGTGACCTAAGTGAAAATCCTCCAATTTAAATTATTATGAATATATTTTGTAGGTAAGCCTTAATATTACTATTAACATTTTAAATTTTTGTGTGTGCATCTCTTGAATTCTCTAAATGTGAGTCTTTTTGATATTTTTTGGACAGGATCTGAAACAGTTTAAAATTCCACATCGCCATGAAGATCAAATCAAGTTGAGGATTGGTATACACTCTGGACCTGTGGTAGCTGGTGTGGTTGGCAGGAAGATGCCCCGATATTGCTTGTTTGGTGATACGGTTAATGTTGCTTCTAGAATGGAAAGCAATAGTCAAGGTTTTTTTCATTTGTGTTATATTTGTAACCTCATCTTCTATAGTTATAGAATATAGTCAAATATTTCCCCTATTAAAAAAATAACATTTTATTTTGTTAGATGTATTTCCATTTATTTTAATTTTCATTCAGTTTAAAGATGAATAAAAGTAAAATAAAATATTTTTTGACAATTATTATTCCCCAGCTCTTAAAATCCACATCTCAGAGCCAACGATGAACCTTTTAGTTCAGATCGGAGGATTTGAGCTGGAGGAGAGAGGAAACATTGACATAAAGGTAAGAAGCTACTAAATAAAACCCCTACAAAAAAACTAATTTGTGGCCGGCCTATTTGACATGTGCACACATTCAATATGGTGATGAATGTCCGTTTGTTATTGAAATTAATGTCATACTTAGTTCATAATATCATTAAGTAGTGCATATAAACTATTACTTTTAATATGAAGTGATTTACATATTTTTAATAATGAAATGCCAGAGCCAATGAACCAAATTAGTGTGCTAAATTTAGAAGAAAAAATAAGCTGTTTTTTTTTAGTTTCATCTAAATGTTAGATACCTATTTATTCTTTCATTGGTAAGTACAAGTATGGAAGTTATACTTTACGAAACTGCCAAATATTGGTAAGTACAAGTATGGAAGTTATACTTTACGAGACTGACAAATATTGGTAAGTACAAGTATGGAAGTTATACTTTACGAAACTGACAAATACTGGTAAGTACAAGTATGGAAGTTATACTTTACGAAACTGACAAATACTGGTAAGTACAAGTATGGAAGTTATACTTTACGAAACTGACAAATATTGGTAAGTACAAGTATGGAAGTTATACTTTACGAAACTGCCAAATATTGGTAAGTACAAGTATGGAAGTTATACTTTATGAAACTGCCAAATATTGGTAAGTACAAGTATGGAAGTTATACTTTATGAAACTGCCAAATATTGGTAAGTACAAGTATGGAAGTTATACTTTACGAAACTGCCAAATATTGGTAAGTACAAGTATGGAAGTTATACTTTATGAAACTGCCAAATATTGGTAAGTACAAGTATGGAAGTTATTCTTTATGAAACTGCCAAATATTGGTAAGTACAAGTATGGAAGTTATACTTTACGAAACTGCCAAATATTGGTAAGTAAAAGTATGGAAGTCATACTTTACGAAACTGCCAAATTTACACAATAAATATTGGGAGTAAAAAAAATATATGTAAACATTGTTTTAATATGTGGGGGTCTAGAATTGTTTTTAATTAATGATTAAAAGAGAATTTCAGTGTCCTAGAATATTAATAATGGTCCTGCAACCAACATAGCCTGACCTAGATATAAAAAAATCTAATGATTTCGGACTTTGAAGAGTTTTAACACTTTAATGTATGTATATTTTTTTTTTTTAATTTATGATTTTGTAACAGGGTAAAGGTGTTATGAAAACGTATTGGCTAACTGGTGAAGACAACAGCAGAAGAAAACTCAGGATGCAACGTGGCATAGCCAGACTTGAAAAAACTGGTTCAGTCAGGAGGCGAACAAAATTGGAGAAACCATTGACACCCAAATATGGATTTCGCTCTGAGAATTCACCACAACACCAGACAATATCACCCAGTTTGAGCGGAGGAAACTACAACCTCCCATTAGATTCTCCTGCCAACTTTAGACAGAGCAACTACCTACACCCATACACAATGCTTGTAGGCCCAACAAGCGATGAGCTGATCCGACGATCCTCTTCCAGGAGAAGGAGATTGAAATTCGCCATCGGCAGTGAAGATTCTGAGAAAGAGAACTCTACCAGCGTTGATGAGCGAGAGCTTGAGCCTTTTAGTTTCAGTGAAGTGCCGATGCCCACAATTATTCGATCAAAGACTGACCAGGAGCAATCTTGCTCTGCGAGTGAAAGTGAGAACAGCAAAGACAGGAGTCGGGCATGCAGCGTAAGCAACACCTCACTCAGAGACAACGATGAGGTATTTCTCCAGGATTACCCATCACAGCTCACCAAGACAGACCAGCCTCATAGACAACCAAGAACTCTTTCTTTGACTCAATCCATGCCATCTATACCCTCTTCATGCAAAGTCAGAGCACCGATAGTAAGATTAGAATCGTTAGACCTAGATAATTCAGACTCCCCAGTTAAATTAAAACCGGACATTTTCCACCGGAAAAAAAAAATTTATAATAAAAAAAAAATTAACAAACACAAGGACGGTGAAAGGGGAGATAAACATTTGGTTCCCAACGCAAAATATGAAGACAGCTCACCGAGTTATACTGAGAACAATGAGTCAGATATATCAGAACTGACTAGCCGTCCTTTGCAGCAGATTGAGGGTATCAAATCCATGAAACCATTAAATGGACTGAACCATGGTTTTCCTAATTCATCCATAGCCAATCATAAAGTTTCACCATATATTGACATGCCTGATACTTTTTGCTTCGATGGAACTGAGGAAGAGATCTGTGAGTATGGGCTGCAATACCAGGAAGCTCTTCCTTTCATCGACTCACTTTATGGAGACACACTGTACAACACAGAGGTGGAAGTGTTGCTGCATAAGAACAGAAAATGTGGCAGCGGGGATAAAAAAACCTCAAAGACAGGGAGCACTTCTGAAGCTTCAGAAAGAGCTCACCACGAGTTGCAGCCCTTGTTGTCAAATACTGCAAGCACAGCTCACAGCCAGCTTTCAGGAAATTTTGATGAGGATGAACAAATTTAAATAAAACTAAAAAGACGAATCCAATCGGGCATGTAATATTTGAATAAATATAAATTTAAACTAAAGTTCACCACATGTACAAACAAATTCTTTGATATTACATAAATATTTGCTTTGTTTATTTTTTTCTGTTAATCAATATTGGATTATCTTTGCAATGGAAAAATGAGTAATTTCATATATAAAAGCTTATAAAGAATTGATAACTTTAAAAAGAAAATGGTTAAAAAAAATTTTAATTGAACATAATTGATTCTTTAAGCTAAAATATACCTTTTTTCCCAATCTATTGACCTTCTGCCTATCTATAACTATAATTTTAAGTAAAATCTTGCATAGATCTCACAAAATTCAACTAATTACATGTATCTCTCTTTGTGTACATAAATATGAAGAAAAAAAATCAAATGATCTTGTACATACAATTATTGTTTTTGATGATATATTAAATAGGTTGGTTGTGATACTATTGATACCACTGTAAATACTTCAAAATTTTCCTTCTACTTATTGGTCTATTTACATTTTCAATGCATATCAAATGTTTATGTTTATATTATTTTAAAACACTTATGTTTCTCAAATAAAAAGGTCATATTCAATCATTCAATATTGTTTTCAAATTTTAATCAATGTTGTTTTTTTTTAATTTGAGTAATTTTTAATGTAATATTGAAATATTTTCTACATACTGTTACAGTTCTTTTGATAGAAAATTACAAATATTTCTATGAAGAACAGACATTTGATAAATATTACGACAAAGTAAAAAACAAATTGATTATTATTTCATTTTAAACATTTTATTTATACATCAATCATAGCAGAGTATCACAACTACATAACAACAATCATCCTCATTTTCTATTGGTCAATTTTAAGGCCAAAAAAAAAACAGGTTTATAAGAGTGAAAAATCTTCAATGAGAAATACTAAGACTTTTCATTAATTTGGTCTAAAGTTTAGCATTCGTTTTTTTCTTTTTAAATTTTTAGAATTTGATAAATGCAAAAATAAATAATAACATTTGAAATGTAATAATTGATGGATGAGAAAAAAAAACGATGCAGATATAAAGTATAGTTCTGATATAAAGTTGTTTATTATCAACATTTCCAATTCTTAGCACAAAACATCCAATCAAAGACTCTAAAGCATACAAATAAATGTATGAAATCACCCTTATGATTTAATAATTAAATATTAGTTGTCAATTTTTAAGAGATAATAACATAATAATGTAACCAATGAAGACAAACATTGAAAAATTAACATGATGTATGTTACACTTTTTATCCATCATAAATTACAATCAATGTGAACTCAGATTACAGAGTAGCATGACACTTATAAATCTACAATAATCATTAGATTTTTACGTATACCAATAGTAAGTGCAAATTACTCAATAGTCCTGACAAATAAAAAACAAAAAATATATTATGTGTATTGAAAAGTAAAAATATACATGTACTTGTATTTGCTCTGGCTTATAGCCTAAAAATAGAACTAAGATTGAATTAACTAAAAAATAGTGTGAGTGCCAATATAGATCAATTATTTTATTTTTATTTAAAAGGTATTTATCTAAAAAAATCGGTTGTTTTTATATTTTTTTTATACTTAATATAGTTCAAAGAATTCAAAGAATTTCATTTGCTTTTGTTGGTAAAGTTTATATAAAATATTAAAAATATTTCAGAACACGGCATTGATATGAACACATTCAAAATTTGAGATACCAAAATCTCTTTCTGATATTTTCCTCTGACTCTGCAAGAATTTAATTTCATCGACTCAAATATTTAATAGTACTGCATTGTCATTAAAATTACACAAGAGTTCAAAATCTAAAAACTATCGGGCTATAAGTCATTGCTGATAATTAATTTCAAATTTCTCAAAACACAGAAACTGGCTGTCTTTTTATAATTCATCAATCTTCTTTTACTGGATTTTTAAAAAGTTCAGAAATTATTGGTAAATTCAGGGCAGTCCCAATAAAGCCATTTCAATAGTAAGCATTTCTAGAAATGTCTCGTTTACTATTTTTCTCTCTCTCTCTCTCTCTCTAAAGAAATGGCTTGTTATGAAAAGAAACAAAAGTGAAAGATGCTGTGCAATAATTCATATTGCTTGGGAGAAATGAAGAAGCTAATGATCCAACTTTTAAATTTTTCTGATATCAAAAACATTTTTTTTTTAATTTTTCAATGGTTGTATCAGTAAGTAAATATACATATTAATGTAACATTCAAGCTATTAATTATAAGTTACTGACCAGTAATCATGTTATTAAATGTGATAAAACCCAAATTATGTAGCGTGTGATAAGTGAGAGCATCAAAAGTTTTTTTATTTACACAGATTTTAACTCAGAGGTTGAGAGCCTAAGCTGTTGCTCAAACAGCTTCATAAAATAAAGTCTTCTTTTTTCTTTTTCAACAAAAGTACCTGAGTTGAAATTGCCTTTAAAAGTCATTTTAGTATAAATGAAAGGAAAAAGTTTTAAAAAAAAAGATTTATATATATGAAGATATTTTCTTTACTTTCATACAGCATGCTGGTGGTTACAAAATATCTTTGAAATAAGCTAAACACTGACAGCTGTTTTAAAATATGAACATTGTTATTAACATGCATACACTTTGTCTTGATTTCTTTGAAGAATTATGGAAGAGCTAAATTGAGACAATGGATGATGAAGAACATAGATAGGAAAAAGATCAAATAATAAAATTATAAACAAGCATTCTATCTCGGTCATTTAAATTTCAGTATCTCTGTCATTATACATTTAAATTTCAGTATCTCTGTTTATGTATTTAAAAAAAGCATTCTTTTTATTTCTAGAATGAATCATAGTTCTAAAAATAGACCACTTCTGTATAGATATGTGCACATTTTCATACTTAAGACACAATTAGTGATCAAATGATGTAATACAAATTTTTTTCACATTTTTTCAAAATATCTTTTTTTTTCAAACAATGTTTGATTTTAACGAGAAAACAATTACTGTTCTAATGATTCCTCCTGAATAAGATATATGCATTAAAGATAATATGTCATTTTTGACGGGTCAAATAAAAAAAAATTCTACAATTTAGGGGCCGTTTAGGTAACGAAAAAGACAATGGCGTGGGGTATGAGCATATAAATGTTTCTAGTGTCATGTGCAATTCTGACCTCCTGTGAATTCACATGTAAACTGCTAGTAATTTATACCCCAAATTGTTAAATCTTTGAGCTCTTTTGATAAGTAAAGGAACAAGGCATAAATAAAGTGTACTGTAGGCCTTGACATTATTACTGAAAGCAGTGCAGTTAAAATAATTGAAATGTAATCACTAGATCATTCAAAAATAATAATAAAAGAGTTTGTGGTTTTTCGGTTTCTTAACTTAAAAAAAAAATTAATTATGTCATATAAATCCTGGAATATTTACATATACAGTTATCATTTAGAATTAAACTGGGACGTATATTAACACACATAATTATTTAATAATCTTCAATTTTCAACACAGCTAGCATTCAAAGAGTTTAGAAACTATATGTGGCATAAATGACATGATGATATTAAGGATATTTACAAACTTATATCACATTAAAAATTAACATTACATAAATAGACATTGTAGTATCACACAGATTTCTAGATTCAACTACCAAAAATAAGATTGGCAATTTAAAAATACAGAGTAAAAGCATGGACACAAATATTTCGCAGAAAATTTTTTTGAACAGCAATTTTTGGATATTATATTAAAATATGCTTAACATCAAACACTCTCAATAACGCTACACATGCTCTACATAATCTTAAATAATTTTTTTTTTTTTTTTTAAACAAAAAAAAAGCCCACTGAAATTAGTTGCACAGTTTATAAAAAATGTAACAAAAACTTAAACAAATTAAGCCAACAACAAATTTAATATTTCTAATTTTGTTGCAGTATTTACATATTTTACAAAAACTGAAAAAGCACACTAGCATAACACAGACATTGCAATTCATTCAATAGATAAACATGAATAATTCTGTTCAGTTTTTAAATTTATCAGTGCCTGCATTTTTAGTTCATAAAGAATATTTAAGTTCAAATAATGAATATTCATGAATAAATGAATACATGCATTTTATTATTCCACAAAATTGACTTTCACAAACAAAAGGCATTTTTACAAGTTGTAACTATTGAGTTCATTTTTTCTAGAGTGCCACCATGTAAACACATGTGAATGTACATTTCTCATGTCTTTCTCAATGATTAAAGTAATACATAGTTGAAAACAAGGGCATCGTAATTTTTTCTATCATATACTGTACAAAGGGAGTTCTACTTTTACTTCAAATAATTTTTTGTTGTTAATAAGGACAATTTTATTACACTTCTTTATAATGCTGGAACATCGTATGTGAGTAAGTTTAATTGTGAAAAATGATACACATTGTTAAAATGTAATATACATAAAAGACAAAACTCATCAATATTTTTAAATGTCCAATAGATCAATATAAATCTACCGTACACACTCTCTAGTCTGACGGAAACAAAGAAATTATTCATCAATAATTCAAAATAGTTCAAGTAAAGATTGATTTCATAAATTAACTGAACAACAGTTAACTTAAATAATTGATATTGTATAATACAGATGTAATCTATATTTACAGATGTAAGGGACAATGAAAAATTTATTAAAAAATGTATAATTCAGACGAGTCTTTTGTACTAATAATAAATAATGTTCATGTACATATCACAAAATTGACATGAAGCCAAATGTTACATTTCGTCAAATCTGAAAAAAAGTAATCAAAAGGGTAAAAAAACAATAATTTCACTTGTTTGTTTGTGTTTTACATTATTTTCCCCTTTGAAACACAGCAACATATTTACTGAATTACTTTCATGGACTTAGCAATCCTTCACAATGTGATACCCATCTAAATAAATAAAAAGAAAAATTTACCCAACTAAAAAATTGTATTTATGATTACAAAAAATAAGATCTAGACCTATAAGTAAAAACACATGTAATATTTTTTTGGTTTACACATTACAAATATCAGTGGCGGCCTTAAGGGGGGGGGGGGAGTAGCTATAGAAACCCCAGGTACATGCCTAAATGGGTTCCCCCACCCCCCACCCACCTCAAAGGAGATTCTTTTTTCCCCTGACCGTTAACAAATCTTAACTCTCTGTTCCAAATACTTGCCCAGGAGCCAGTACACTTCCCCCCTCCCTGCATAAGGCCACCTTTGCAAATACATGTATCATATATCATTTATCATCTTCGTGTTTCAATAAGTCTATTTATTGGATGGCAGGATAAGTTGCAAGTAATTCCTTTAGTACTAAAAGGTCATGATCAATGACTAATGCTTCAGAAACTTGATGACTTTTTTTTATCAAAGTGAGATAGTTTAAGTTTTAGATTTGTATCACGAATTATCTGGACTCAACCAAAAAGCCGACACTTGTCCATTGGATTCATGAACATGTTGTCTGAACACTGGAATGCCTCAGCAAAGTCATCAAAATTACGCAACATTCCATTTACCCTGTGGAGATATTAGCATTGATTTATTTTTAAAGAAGGAAAGAAAATAATAAATAAAATTATTTTGCATTAGATATCAAGGGGAATAACAATCGACAGATGCAGACTAGGTTTGATTGAGGTCCAAGGTCCATAGCCTAGAACAGCCCAATGTCAAAGACTTCATTCAATTATTTATTTGTATTAATCTACCGCAATCAGGTCCTCAAGTTACTGTTGCCATGGGCCCCCAAACAATTCTAACAGAATGACTCATTAGCCAGCAATACAATTCTAAAAGAATGACTCAATAGCCAGCAATACAATTCTAAAAGAATGACTTGATAGCCAGCAATCAAGTATTATTCACCATATATCACTCTATATGCGATTATCGTACAGGCACCCACCTTTGTTTCTCAGGAATGGCGGGGTTGGATCCATCATTGACGTAATGGTGTAGAATACCTCTCTCACTCACTTTTTCACAATGGGTCTGTCGAACAGAGAGAATGTCAGAAATTAAACTAAACGTAGCCTAAAGATGGAATAACTAAAGAATAATTTTACCTTGAACAGACAATAAAAGAATAAAAATCAGTCTTCAATAATATAATCTGTAGCATAGATTTAACTATTAAAATAAAAAAAATTATTGGCTGAATCAATCACCTGAGCTAAAGCGATGAAAAACATCTGTGGTCTTGTAAAGGTCAGTCCAGGTATAAAATGGTCAGCTTCCACTTGTGTGTCCCATTGCTGCCAAGCCTGGAAAAAAAATAAGACGCACATTGTTCCACAAATTCTTTTAATCTTTGCCTTTCCATCAGTGACAAAGCCATAAGAATAATTTTTAAAAAATTAGTAATATATGACTATACTTCAGACTATATAAGTTAGTACCATATGGTCTATAGTCATAGACACTATAGATAGTCTATTGATGTCAGCATTCCATTTTATCTAAATTCATTACCTACTTAATTTGAATTATTATTTTTAAGGTGATTTGTTTACGACAGTCCGCCGACGAGATAAATTGTGAAATTTTCCCAGTAGTTGCTTTGGTTATATGAACAATGTTTTGTTTCCAATTTGTCATGTTGCCACTTCCTTACATAATAAAAAGGGAAGTAATTCGGTTATTGCAGAATAAGTCAGAATCACCTCCCCTTTTTAAAATACAATTTCAAATTCGTGACCCAGCAGTAAGTAGAGGCAAACATTGTAAAGATCAAATGATCACAAACTAGCTCGACATTTCAAAAAGTATATGCAGAAATGTTTTAAGGTCGGTTGGAGTCCCGACGAAATCGCAGAAGAAATTATTGGGCTACTTTGATAAGGTAAAGAATGTGACAATAAAGTGACCATTATAAAACTGTGTTGGTGTTTTTTTTTATTTTTTGGAGTGCCATTAAGAACTCAGCGGCCCATGGCGCATGACCTGTGCGCCAACCGTTAAATCCACCCCAAAGTGCATGCGATGAATCAACTGATAACTTGATGGGCAGTGGCTGCCAATGAATACGTGCCAAGACCGTCTACAGCCTCTGTGGCTGTTGAATCTACCATTAGAGGGAAGAAAAAAAATTGTCCCCTGTAGATAAAATTTGGTTACATAGGTGCATGGGCGTATTCATGGGGGAGGCAAGGGGGGGGGCATTTGCTCCCCTCCCCCTACATTTTGAAAAAATGTCATATAAGAAGAAGGCATTTGCCCCCCCCCCCCCCTTTACATTTAAAAAAAATGTCATAAAGTTGTTATTTGCCCCCCCCCCCAGGAAAATTTGTGCCCCCCCCCTGGAAAAATTCCTAGCGACGCCCATGCATGGGTGACCTCTTTAGGCCCTACCTCGGCATCATCATCAAATAAACTAAAAAAAAGTCTTTTCTAGGGTCCTAAAGACCTATAAACTGCTCTGTGTAAAGGAAATGTTCACATTTTACAAATCATGGGAGTAGGTAGTATGAACGGATTAAAAAAAAAAATAACCTTTATTAGATAATATATCGAATATGACAAGGCTACAGATGAATTCTACACTTTATCAGCCCCCGATATGGATAAGGGAACTTTATTTACTCCTGGTTTAATTTAAATCTAGTCAGTGAATCAATCATGTACGAAAATTAGTCCAAGAACAAAGACAAATATTGACCATGAAAGTTTGCGTAGCATAAACACTTCCCAAAATTTACCTTATATGCCAACTTTAGGGTTAACTGATCTTTCCATTGTTGTTCTTTCGTTTTCTCCCCGTTAACCTGATAAATAAAATGAACATCAGAAATTATTACAATCATAGATTATTTTGGCTTATCAAATCAGATTAGGTAAAGCTGTACAACTAGGTAGTTGATATCAATTGTAGAGAACACTGTGGAGTTAAGGCGGCAGGGCGTTGTGTTAGTCACACAATCCTTAATATAGAAACAGTGCAGAGTGTTGTGTTAGTCACACAATCCTTTATATAGAAACAGTGCAGAGTGTTGTGTTAGTCACACAATTCTTTATGTAGAAACAGTGCAGAGTGTTGTGTTAGTCACAAAATCCTTTATGTAGAAACAGCGCAGGGTGTTGTGCTACTCACACAATCATTTATATAGAAACAGATGACTTCAACTTTCATTTGTCTGATGATCTTTAAGAAATGAAAAGGGAACTTATCAAATTTGAAGCCTTTGTTACTGTTCAAGTAAATTTCAGAAACGGAAACTTTATTAAGCTGGTACTGTTGACAAATGAACATACAACGTACCAGAAAATTGGTTTATTAACACCTTTGTCCTTTATTTTATTAGCAAAGGAGTACATAATTCAAATATGAAAAAGTTGAATTTAACATTAGTTCAATTCTATAAAAAGATCATGCACATTTATCTTTACTAATATATGCAACAATAATAAAATTACTTTACTAATGATGTATCTTCACTTTATTTATACTAGTACTTGAAGAAAAGCCAATCAGTTACACACAATAACAAAAAAAATGTCCTTATCATGTTATCAAGGGAGACCAACACTTTATTCCATTGATAAATTACTTCCCCTTGTCCATATTCACCCCCCCCCTTCCCCAACCCATAACGTTTTGTCAGTAAGCTATGTACACGAGTAGACTGGCTTTTGTTTTTTCTTCTATTTGCTTGATTAATCAAATGACTTTTCTATTGAGTTTCGTGTTCCTTGGCATCGGACAATGTTCAAACGTCGTTTTGTTTGTCCATCCTATGGGCCGTAAGACAGTCTAAATGGCTGGCCACCACTGGATGGGTAGAAGGGTAGGGGAGTTGAGTGGGAGCGGGGGGACAACAATATCGGACATCAGAGATGTTTTATTTGTTGTTTTTTTTTTAATTTATACGTTAAAAGAACCAGTGTACGCTTAATTTTTATAAAATAAAGTCCCCAAAGTCCACCCAGCTTTAAAGTGGTACCTGAAGTAAAGACGTCTGGGAATGTGTGCTAGCCACGCTGCAGTAACATGAATTCTACACTTCATCCGAGTTGAGGATGAAAATGAGGGAAAAAACTGTTGTTGTATATTGTTTGTGGTGCTATTGTTTGATCGGCCATGTCTCCGGCATGATCTATTTATAGTGTCTCACGATGGCTCAGTAGTGCATGCCATTTACCTTATAAACTTGCGAGCCGTAGTCCAGTATGTCCATCTGTCCATACATGAGAGCTAAACAATCCAACCTCAGGGCCAGGGTAAGAACAATGCTATCATTCAGACGTCCTTCTAAGAAATGGTCGAGCATATCTGTGGGGGGTCGGGGAAGGATGTATATGTATATACAACTAAAACATGTATGATTATAAATGTTAACCTACAATGTGACAATACAGTCATGTGTAACAAAACACACAATAGACTGCATCGTATTAACAATAGCCAATGTTATATGAAAAGGTAAACAAGGAGGGTGTAACAATGTTGTGAAAAGGTAAACTAGAATGTTGTGACAATGTTGTGAAAAGGTAAACAAGGAGGCTGTAACAATGTTGTGAAAAGGTAAACTAGAAGGTTGTAACAATGTTGTGAAAAGGTAAACTAGAAGGTTGTAACAACGTTGTGAAAAGTTAAACAAGGAGGCTATTATTGTGGTCCCCCCCCCCCCAGGAATTTTTCTTTTGTGTCAGTCACAAACTTCCAAATTAACATGTGTTGACTAATACATATGTTAAAGATATTACGGTGTAGATTATAATACAACAAAGCTGATTGTGTCATGAGATCTTAAGTAGCACAGAACATATTTTGAGTCATAAGTACAAATACTTTACAACAAAATATAATTTATAATTATAACCAGCCTAGATTGAAATGAAAAAAGGGCTTTAAAACATTTTAGTTCCAGTCGGAAAAAAAAATCTTCCAACGGTAAATAAAAATATCTTCGAATGGCCATAACCCTTCTCCCACCCCAAACACACACACACACACACACACACAGAGAGACACACACACCCTCTCTAAGCCTATCTAAGGTCTTAAGTCTTCACTTGTCCAAGTGTTTACATTCACACCACAGCAGTGGACTGTCCAGTGGTGTGGGGGTGGGATGGGGGGGTGCTGATACTCACCTTGAATGCCCAGGCTATCGGCTACTCTGGAGGCCAGGAATGACCCCAGTGAACCGTACATAATTGGCAACGGAACCGGAGATGAGTAAACGATGGGGCCTGCCCTTGATCTGTGCTGGTCTGGAATAATGTAAGAGAGGGGAAGGTGGAGAGGGGAAGGTGGGGGAACACATTAATGTATTAGTTAACAGGAAACAACAAAATATAAACTGAACACATAGCACATTGAGCATCATAATTGTATACTTGTATTTCGGTTGTATCTTTGTGCTCCATTTTTTTTGGCAAAATATGATCGTGTTACAGGCTGTCTAGGCCAAGGAGGTCGGCAACCTGCGGCTCGCGAGCCGCATGCGGCTCTTTTCGATGTCAAGTTGCGACTCTTTCGATGTCAGATTGCGGCCTTCCAGTTCAATGCGCAAATAATTATAATGGTATTATTTTATATACCTATCCCTAATCAAATACTTTAATACTGAAAAAAAAACTATTTGAGTGGCTCATTAAAAAAAACTGAGAAAATTGTAAATTATAACTTTTGGCTCTTCCGTCTCAAAAGGTTGCCGACCCCTTGTTCTAGGCTGACTGTGTTGTTTATTGATATTTAAACAAACGCACGTGTGAATTTGATTCTTTATTTCACATCAAAGTACTTTTTTTTCTTTTAAATACATTTTAATACAAAAGGTTCTGTCATAATAAGACTTTTTTTTAAAAAAAAAGTGGCGGATGCAATCCGGAACACACGTTAGGGGCCTCTGCCTAAAGAGACTCTGTTCGGGGACATAAATCTGCTGAAAAAAAAAATTACAAAGATTGTTGGGTGTGTGTGTGCGTGTGGTTAGACGGGGCGGCGGGGGCGGGGGGCATTTGGTAGAGATAGTCAGGGAGCCAATATTAGTTGGTGTCCCCCCCCCCTGGTCGTAATGATGTTAATCGTAGTTGGGAAATACATGCACAACAAACATAAGTAAAAGTAAAATAAAATGTGTAAATGTCTCACAGAGGTGGTGGCATTAGATCTACGATTTGTTCAAGGGCGGAATGTTGTTTGTGTGTGTGGGGGGGGGGGGGACTGGGTTCGTGTCATGAGGGAACAAACGTGTTTTATTACTGTCAAGTTACAACAAAAAAAAAAATCCATGCGCAAACCACTCCCCCCCCACCCCACCCTCAGGTTATTCCAGTTGCCACCCCCCCCCACCCGGGGTCCCCTCTAAGACCGCCACTGTTGCTTCAAAAATTGCTAAAGGGAAAAACTTTCGGTGTAATTTTATTTTTTAGATTAGCTCTTTCAAACACCAAGTGATATGAATACTCATTTTTTTTTTTTTTGCGTTTAAAGTGTTGAGTTTTTGCGTTTAAAGTGTTGAGTTTTTGGGTGTTTTTTTTTTAATTTCTCTCTCCGTCTTTAAGTCAACCATTCAGTTCAATGGACCCAACTTCAACACTTTGAAATATTTTAAACATAGCTTTGCATGCACAACGTGTATATAATTTATAACTTTTGTAGTATTTAAAAAATACCCGGAAACATAAAGACAGTGGCTGCTTATTGAAGGCTGTACTTCTAAGCATCAATAGCCTTTAGGAGTTTTCCCCCCTTTAGAATTATTAGTCACTAAAGAGTGGCCGGATGAAAGGGACTATTTCTTCAGGCGTAGGTTTACTAAAGAAAGGGAGTGAAGCAGGAAGAAGAAAAAAATGCGCGGTCAGGATACTACTAGCATTGTGCGGTTCCACTTTGAAGCCAAACACTGGAAGCTTCGAGCAGACGACATGACAAACTGGCGTAATTATGGTACAGACGTGACATTTCAACAAAAACAAGTCTTCTGTCATCTCGTTGTCTGTTTACAGAGCAGCGGGCGTGTACGATACTCTCTCTGGGCGATACCGATACGGTCCACACACACACACTCACAAACACACACACACACCCTCGGACATAGTTTTATTTGTATTAGTTGGTTTATTGTGAGTGTGCTTTGTCTTGCGATTCTCAGAAAAAATTGTTTCAATCTATAAATAGGAAAAAAAAAACTGGCACGTGTGATTGCGTGTGTCACCGATGTGTATGGACATATCTGTCAATCACCCCGTACTAGCTTCTTAGCAGAGCCGTTCTAACATTCGTGCCCGGCCCTCTTTAATTTAATTCACAAAGACGCAACCAACCCCGTCCCTCCTCTTTGACGAAAAAAAAAAACACGTCATATTAGTAGGGTTCGAAAATTACGCGTAAAATTGGCGCGCGTAATTTACGCGTAAATTACGCGTAATTTACGCGTAAGTTACGCCAAAATTACGCGTGCCATTAATGCCCAATTACATGAAAATGTATGTTCCTTTTGTTGCTCACGCTCACTAATTACTAGTAGGTGTATTTTTAATAATGTTTTCAAAGGTTTTTACTTGTAATTTACCGGTCATACTAATTTGCCCGTCGTCCGCATCGGCCACACATTTCGTCGTGTACTTACTACTGACTGCATCAGCGGCGGCCATCTTTGGCTGAGTAATACCGTCTAATATGTACGCGTAAATTACGTAAGAATTACGCACACCATTAGTGTCTTATTGCTTATCAGATGTTAAATTTCTTTTGTTGCTCATGTGCACTGATTGCTGTTAGTAGATGTATGTTAGCGATGTTTTCTTATCTCTTCACTTCTAATTATGCATTTATGCATAAATTACATGCGTCATTAGTACCCATTAGGTATACTCTGATAGTTAGTTAGTATAGTTTTAATGTTTTCTTAGTTTTCACTCGTAATTTACGTGTGAATTACGTGAATTATTAGGTCACATTTCGTGAAAGATGATGTTGCCTCTGTAAGTAATGATTACTGATTGTTAAAGGCATATTGTTAATAATGTTACAAATAGCATCCTGGAAAACTACAGATGGATACTTGCAACAGATTCAACAAAGGCATTTAGACTTTAATACAATCCAATCAAGTTACCCAGCATAATAAAAATTTCAAAGTTCAATGGAAAAAGTTTTATTGTCAACATTAAAAGTAAAGTTTTTAGCAAAATCAGTTCAAGACAGAATACTTATCAAACTTAAAATACAAAAAAAATGATGTGACACAACATCTTCAAAGTTCACACAACCCAAAGTTTAACCCAACTGCTAAACAAATTATAAATGCCAAGTAATACTGCAATACTGTAATTATTTATTACAATGCAGTTGAGAGTTGAGGGACATCAGCGAATGTTTTTAAGTGGCAAGTCCATCATTTTCCGAGCCTGGTCAACTTCACTGCTGTTAAAGAACAGTTTTATTCTTACGTTAGAACCAGCTGCAGAAACTAATTCCTGTGTTGGTTCGCTAAGTTTGACGACCTCGTTTTTTCAACGGTGCTGATATCTTCGTTGGCAGGCCAGATGTATGAGCCATCCCGTTGCCTGGTGAGAAAGGACACAGTGTAAAAGTTGTTTTCCTGCACTGCGTCAACACGTGCAATGTGCAAGAATGCTTGCATTTTTGATTTTCCTTTCTTTTCAACACGGCCAACTTTTACAGCTACCCAATCTCCTTGTAACAGTTCAACAGGCAGTAAACCGACATCATCTTCCATATCACTGCCAGTTTCATCGCTGTCTCCACTTGTGTTACAGTCGGCATCCAAATCACTGTCAGATCCACATTCAGAATTCGTTTCCGAGCTATCCTCATTCAAAATGGTGGCGTCTGTGGCACGCTCAGTTTCACTTGATCCAGATTGTGATGGAGCATAATTAACTGATGCTGTGCTCCCTGTGCATGGTCCAAATTGCAGCGACATAATATTTGTCTGCTGACTACGTCGCGCAGATCGATTTGTAGGATTTGATTGACCTTCCTGAACTTTGAGGTTGTAAGCGACCATAGCCAGCTTTGCAGCACGAGTGCAAGACAAACGGTTTCGTGACTTAGTCTTTGCAGTGGCATATTCTTTGTTGCAGCGTTCAATAACAGCTGCTGTTGCTGGCATGGAAAGAACAATGCGTGCAATTTTTGACAGTTCTCGAGATGACGCATATGACGACCACCACAACTGTGGGTTGGTACTGCTCCTACCAGAAACTGCAGCCTCCCAGACAAAGTCCTTTCCAAACAGCTTTCCACTTCTTGATCTATATTCAGCAAGATCACCGAGTACAAGATTGCGATCCATCTTCTCATGGTTAACCATGTTCATGATGCTTTCGTACGCGGTTAACCATTCATCTTCGCTCAATCCAGCACAGTGTAGCCTTGGATCAAGGATGTAAGCTAAAAGGGTGATTGGTTGGGTGTTCATGGATCGTCTTGCTGCCACCACCTCCACAATCGCATTGATCAAGTCGTCGTCAAAGCCCAAGTGTTGAAGTTTTTCTGGAGACAGGCTCCAGGCAATGTGCTGCCAAATACGAGGCATTACAGAAAGCCTGGCATCATCGCCGTCACAGAATTGAATGCCTGTCATTATAGGCTTGAGCAGTGCACAAATGCGACCGCATTCATCCCAGAACTCTTCACTCGACACGATGAGGTTCTTAATTTCCGCATTCATCCCAGAACTCTTCACTCGACACGATGAGGTTCTTAATTTCCGCATTCATCCCAGAACTCTTCACTCGACACGATAAGGTTCTTAATTTCCGCATTCATCCCAGAACTCTTCACTCGACACGATGAGGTTCTTAATTTCCGCATTCATCCCAGAACTCTTCACTCGACACGATGAGGTTCTCAATTTCCGCATTCATCCCAGAACTCTTCACTCGACACAATGAGGTTCTTAATTTCCGCATTGGTTCTCATTTCTCGTTGTAGACGACTGTCTACGCATGCACCCAACAGTGCTTCCTTGAGACGTAGATTTCGCAACACCATGAAATAATCTGTACTCCATCTGGTTGCACAGCTTAACACAACATTCAATGCTTTGCCATACTTTTGTGTCGAGATCTCCTTCAACACCTCTTTGGGCATCGAAGGACTCTTAAAAAAAACAGAAATTTTGCGGTTGTTGGATATCACTTCCTTTATTCTTGTTATTTTACGAAAGTCGCTTGCACAGAGGTTTAAACAGTGTGCACCGCAGCCGTAGCAGTGAACCCATGGTTTTTTTTCCTGTAAGATTTTCCAAGCCGATGTCATAACCGATGGCTGATCAGTGACAACGCTCCGAATTGTTTGTTCAGTTATGTATGTTCCATTGTTTCCTGTGCTGGTGTTACTTTCATCTGCTTCTTCTGGTGGACCATTACACAGCGACTGCATAACATCTATAATAGATGTTGCAATGAAATTCGCATCATGTCTTTGAGCTCCAGGCTCAATGGACTTAACAAAAATTGGACAGTCTGCAAACAATGCGATATTTACTAGACATGTACTATTTATGTCCGACCAGCCATCAATCATCAAAGTGAGATTACCAGCTGATGCAATAGCCACACGATTTGTTTTTTCTACTCTCTCCGACACTGTATCCAACAATCCATTTGCCATCTTATATGCACTTGGTGGGCTCCAACTGGGCCTCAGTCTGCAGAAGAATTCCTTCAGCTTTGGATTTGACATACCATTAAAAGCCCAGTTGTTCGAGTACATTACTTCAGCCCATAGAATATCCAACGAGATCTGTTCATTGGTAGCCATTTTGTCAAGAAACCGACCAAGCTGGGCCTGAGTTGCATACCTTCGTTTAACAACTGGTTCTGGTTCATCAGCTACATTAGATTGGATATCACAATTCATCGCAGCTGTTGTGTCAACAATCTTCCGTTTCTGATGACTGATCAGATTTGGAACTGTGTCCTACTACTGAAGTGGCGCTGCTGCTTCTTATATCAGGATCTGGAGATGGAGATGCTTTGCGTTCAGGAATGGCCATCTTCTTGTCATTATTTTGCATAGTTATCTTATGTTTAACGTTGCAATGCTTTGGCTGGACACTTCATGCTTGTACGTTTCCTTAACGTCATCTGGGGCTTCTTGGCACAGAACAACCAAATGCTGCTTAAATCTGCATACGTTGAAGGCCAGCATGTGCCCACAATATCTGCATTTTGCTGTGCTGTTTTTTCCACTGGTCTTGCCAGTTCTGATCCAGTGTTCCCACACTTTATCAAGTGATTTGACCATTTGGCAAGTCTGTGTGTTTAACTTGTCTTATTTTTTACCAGACTTTGGCTTACCTTATTGAAAATATTTTATTATGTTTACTGGGCGGTTAACGCTTTTTTTCCGAACGAATACTTCCGGTTTAGGCTTGTGGCCGGATGTAGATGGCACTCCTAATCACCGTAATTAATTAATCGCCACTGGTAAACACAACAAATTGCGACAGAAACAATTAAAAATTGCCGTCAAATATGAATTTTTTAAATTACCGTAATTTACGCGTAATTTTCCAAAATTACGTTACCGTAAATTACGCGTAATTAACGGTAACTTACGCGTAACGTTACGCGACTTCGAACCCTACATATTAGGTGTACATTTTGCTGTAGGTATATATACCAGTGGTCCCGAAACCTTTTTTTTTTACCCACGGACCGTATCAGCGTTTAGTAATCTCACCGCGGCCCACTGGAAGAAGGGGTGGGGGGGGGGGAGGTTAGATTATTTTTTTCGTCCATGAAAAGTCTCACGATCACGAGAGAAATAAATAAAAAAGGGAATAATTTAATTATTTCTTGGGTGGCCCGGTACCATTCGATCTACGGACCGGTACCGGTCCGCGGCACGGGATTTGGACTTTAATATAACATGTTTGAACTACCACCACCGTGGCCCCATATAAGGGATTACAACGCAAAAAATGAAGGGCACCACCCACCCTAAGTGAGAGACCCCCCCCCCCCCAATCACCCAACATTGAAGAATTAGGTCAATTTGTTGTAGCTGTACAAGGGAAACAATGAATGTCAAGTTAAGATTTAATAAAAAAAAAAAAAGACATTGTATCTGGTTTCGTTCCCAATAAATACGTTTTGAGGATATTTCAAATTTGATGACGTAATTGGGTCCGTCTTGTGTCACATTTAAAAGACAAATCAAGTCATGGGGATAAAATATGCCGAGCCAGAGTGAAAATGTTGCTAGTTTTTTTTTTTAATTGTTGCTATTTCTAAATTCAAGTTTTTATTTTTTGTTAGTAAACAAATACACGCATTAAAGTGCACAGCTCGGAATACAAATTAGAACAAAATGGCGGATATAGATTGAATAAAAACACAAAGAAGATCTACTTTCCATTATCTAGTTTATTTATTAAACTTTTTCGCTAATTTTAAAACAATTGGTTCATCTCAGTCAGGCCCCCCCCCCTGCGTTTTGTCTGGCCCCCCTCTGCTTGTTTGCTCTACTTAGTAATATTTATTTCCTGCCCCCCCCTGCTGTATAATGCCTGGCCCCTGCTGTAGAATTTTCACGCTACGGGGCTGTCTCAGTCTCTTGTAACTTAAACTTACAGAAAACAAAATTCTTATCGGTGTAAAATGGTCGAAATAGCATGAATCAATAAACATTTTTAATGAATGTCACACTTCAAATGCAAACCGACCCAATCAGCGCTTAACACCGAAACGAGGCATTGTATTACAAGAACCACATGAATCGCCCCCCCCCCTCCACAATCAATGCAGTGAAAACGACCTATACAAAAAGATTTCACAGTAAAGTACTCTGTGTCACAGAGTATTACTTGTTACTACAAATGTATTATTATGAAATGTTGAGAGATATAAATTGCACTCTTGTGCCATACGCTGTTGTATCGACAATTACAAATCACGTGACACGGAATCGCTTCAGTTATAAATAGGTACACAAACCAATTGACAAAAAGGATTGCAAATTAGTTGTAGTAGTGATTTCACAATCATTGATTTATAATTTTGTAAGCCGAGAAGAGTGGTTCAATCAAGTTATATGTGAAACAATGTTTAGCTGTCAAACTCAGGAGCGTATGAAGGGTACTTATGTGGCGTGAAACAAAGAAAGGGGCCACGAAATAGCATTTGAAATGTTTTTTGCACTTTTCACAACTCGACACATATCTACAGGAGGGCGCTAAAAAATGTATCTGGCACAGGGCGCCACAACAGTTTACTACGCTTTAATAAACCTATCTCTAAGTAAATCTATCTTTCTGTCTTCTTAATTGAGCACCTGTGTGTGTGTGCGTACGTGTGTGTGTGAGTAATGACAATTACAAAGCACTATTTTGACAAAAAATTCGACTCAATTAATTTAAATCTTGCAGACAACGAAGATGATTACTTTATACCTTATATATCTATACTTTATACTAGCTGTACCCTGAGGGATCTTTGCATATAGAGTTATATCCCCTTAGGCTTGATCGGCAGACTAGATTACTTTTGGTTTAGGACAGATCCGATTTTTTCATGATTGTATTTCTTTACTTTCGATTTAACTCAGAACCCAAAATCGCTATTATATTATCAGATACTTAAATTATATACGATGGAGAGAAAGCAGAGAGAGAGATTATATGGCGACAGGTACATCGCTAGTTCGATATCGTGCAAGAGAAAAACATAGAGTGCAATATGTTAGTCAGGAAGATTGACAGAATGTACGCACACGACGTGAAAAAAAAATTGAGCTGTTGATTTTCTTCCTTTGTCATGGTTAACATGATGAATACGGACGTGAAATGTAGACATCTATATACAGTGGATTCCGCTTAATTGGGACACCGCTTAATTGGGACAGCCGCTTAATTGGGACAAAAAGCCTCGGTCCCGATGTGTCCCAATTAAGCGGAATCCACTGTATTTGTGAGGTTACACAAGATGTAAACAGGGAGGGGGATGGGTCAATTTTTTCAATCTCTGTGTCGACACGTGAAGGTTTGTCTTTTCCCCCGCACAATATTCTTTACGTACAATATGTATTACGTACAATATGTATTACGTACAATATTCTTTACGTACAATGTGTATTACGTACAATATGTATTACGTACAATATGTATTACGTACAATATGTGTTACGTACAATGTGTATTACGTACAATATGTATTACGTACAATGTGTATTACGTACAATGTGTATTGCGTACAATATGTATTACGTACAATATGTATTACGTACAATATGTATTACATACAATGTGTATTACGTACAATATGTATTACGTACAATGTGTATTACGTACAATGTGTATTACGTACAATATGTATTATGTACAATATGTATTACGTACAATATGTATTAGGTACAATATGTATTACGTACAAGATGTATTAGGTACAATATGTATTACGTACAATATGTATTACGTACAATATGTATCACATACAATATGTATTACGTACAATGTGTATTACGTACAATGTGTATTACGTACAATGTGTATTACGTACAATGTGTATATTTCAAACATTGAATGATTACTAGACAACACAAGGTCTGGACTATTATAAGAAGACATAACTAAACAATAACAAAATATCAAGACATTATTGTTGTTGTGTATTAGACACACCCAGCCCCGTAGCGGGGGGGGGGCAGGAAAATAATGTTACTAAGTAGAACAAACTAGCAGAAGGGGCCAGACAAAACGCACTCTACGGGCTTGGACACACCCACTAAATCTTTTTAAGTTAACTATGGTGCGGTTCTCTATAGTGTTTGATACAAAATGAAACAAAAATTGGATGCGCCTCTGATAAATATAATTTATAAGATCTCGGCCAACCTAATGTAACCCACATTGTGAAACTGTAGCAGACGTCGGACCGCCGCTAACGCAGACACATTGTCAGTCCACCTCTGTTTGCTGAACAGGTTGGACTAACATTTAGCAGACTATAATTTTATAAAACTCTAAGGATTGTTAAAAACATTTCAGAATATTTACATCTCTTTTTATAGTTTTGTTTATATTACGTTTTTTTTTATTTCACACACACTGTTAATGACTACTAAAAAAACAGTTTGACGGTCTGAGAAATATTTTTTTTTTTAAGTTTCAACAATTTATTTGTTTGTATTTAAACATTCTGGTCACACTCTGTAATTTAGTCTTCAGATCAATATTATATTTTTTTTTAAAGTTAACTCCAGATTTTTTTTTATTCCTTCCAGTTTTAGTGAGAGAGTTCATTTGAATTCCATCCTGCACTGCGGTCGTTTTAGTTTTTTTTATTTTACCTCCAAATAAGTTGTGTATTCAGCCAATCGATGCTGCCAAATCATGGCACAAGTAAATTTCAGTTGTAAAATGTTTACTGATGAATACTAAAACGCAGTGGCTACGGTAACATCAAGACGGAGTTCGTATTTTCTTTTCCGGGTGACATCAATAGATATTGCTCCCCACCCTAACCCTATCCCTAACCCTAACCCTAATCCTAACCCTTTTCCTAACCCTAATATAATTGCCGGTACCCGAAAAAAAATTGAGTACTCCCGCTAACCCTAATATAATGGCGCTTGATGTAACCGTAGCCACTTCGATACTAAAAATGCTTGCAAAAAAAAAACAAAAACAAAAACAGTGAAATTGTTGCAATCAACATTTCATTATTTAGTAATGTGGACTTATTTAACACAGTTTATTAATTGTTGAATTCATTTCGCAGTAGCTTAGTACTCACAGCGACCTGGACACCATTATGGGGGCCTCGTGGTTAACTCACACGTTGGTGGCCCTGCGACGACTACTTATGAGACTAAAATAAAAAATAGTCTGCTGGAGGGTGGGGGGGTTACACCTAAGGAGGCCCCCGGGCGTGACGGCCCTGGGTGTAGTTACAAACACTGTAAAAGACTTAGTTACATAAATAAGGGGGCCCCGTGAATTGTTTGTATCTGGGTCGACAGTGCCGGTCTTAGATCTTTGGAAGCCCTAGACAGCGAGTTCAGATATATTGGGGGGGGGGCTGAGGAAAAAGTACCGAGCGAGGCCGTTTGAGCAACATGTTAATAGAAACTAATTCTGAAAGGGGCCCGGGATGGAAGTTGGGGGCCCTTGGCTAATGTACTGACGTGGCCCTTTTCAGCCGCATGTTTAATACAAATCAGCTCTGGAAAGGTGTCCCTGTCGAAGTGGGGGCGCAAGGTGGTCTCCCTGTTTTCCTAGCTATACGACTGAGTCTGTGGGTCGATCAATCCATCTTGCCAACATTCGCTTTGGAATTGTTTGTTTCTTAAGTCTTTCCAAATGTGTACTAGTTGAAGAGAATGTCGTCTGTCGAAGAATTGAAACCCAGCTAGGGCCACCCTTCAGTACCATTTCTACTTACCCACGCTTTGAGTTTTAAAAATTGCCTGTTTCTATAAAAAGATTTAAAATCTAAACAAAAAGAAACGGAAATCCCCATTTAAAGACAGTAATCTAAAAAAATACGACACAGGCTTATAGTGCTAAAGTCTTATTTATGGCAGGGCCCGGGGCAGGGGGGTAATGGACAAGTCACTGATGGATTTTTTTTTGTAGATAGTACTAGATACACCGATACACACGCACACACACACACACACACACACACACACACAAACGATATGAACTGTGTTAAAAAATAGTATTTGAGAAATAGTATGATAGAATCGTATTCTTATTGTCTGATTTTCCACTTTGTATCAAAATATTCTGAAAGCTTGATCACGGCTGGTTCAAACAGATGTAAGTCATTGATTGATTACCTTAATCAAGAAATGACTTGAGAGTTTAACTGACATACTTCATTGTTGAAATATATAGTTGATTTTTTTTAGATGCTTCAGATTAAACAAAATTTAGAAATATTTGAAACATAGAAATCTCTACACCGTCATTACAGGAATTGACAGATTAGAAGTTTAATTCAATGTCTGCAAGCAGCCTTGGTAAATTGGCACAAAATGAAAATTTCAAATAGGCTAATCTAAATTAAATAATCAGAGAAGCGTTAGGAATGAATAATGCATTAATAACGCCAACAATTTAATAACTTGTAGACTGATTTGGTTCCTCAATTTCGGGGAATTAATTAAACTCTACTATCAAGAAAATTTTTTAATTAAAAAAATGCTTGTTATTTCCTTTCTATTCCCGCTCTTTTCAACAGAAGTTTGAAAACTTAATCACATGACGGCTAAATCATCCTAACTTAGCCACGGGCTAACTACGGCCCACCGAACTGTTTAATCCGGCCCACCGTAATGTTTAATCCGGCCCACCGTAATGTTTAATCCGGCCCACCGTAATGTTTAATCCGGCCCACCGTAATGTTTAATCTGGCCCACCGTAATGTTTAATCTGGCCCACCGTACTGTTTAATCCGGTTTTTGGAATGCTACTCTATTCAGAATGAAGCTAAGCTCTAGCCATTTTAGGCCATGGTATTTATATTTGCCCATGCAATACTTTTGAATGTTTACTGTTAACATCGTAAACAAACAATCAGCCTGTATCTGTGCGAGACACTACAATACTTTTTTTGGGTGAACACACAACGTCAGCAATGATGTCAGCAATCTACTGCAAGTATTAACTATCTGAGCCTTATATTTTTTTTTATGTATTAGGTATAATTTTTATCCATAGCTGCGCATGATAACGACAGGTCAAGGGTTACGTGAATATGTGTATGACATCAAGTGGGATGAGCATGCTTTCGTGTGTAGTGCAGCATGAAGCAAAGCGCGAGCTATATTTTATTTATTTTTATTTTTTTCGTTCATATGATCTGGTTAATTAAATAAAAAAGCTGATTGCTTTCCAGCCCACGACACATTTAGAACAACCTGCTTTAATCAACAGTTAAACCCCCTCAACATTTCCTCGGCTAATGTAAAGCACAATCAACTTTTCTCTACACTTCATTTCATCTTATCTCAGAGACCACCCATTCTCTCTCTCTCTCTCTCTCCCTCCCTACCTCTCTCAGTCTTTCCTCCTCCTCCTTGTGTGATCTGTATACGACCCTGGAAATACCCCAGTTCTAATATTGTTTTCTGAAAGCTCTGGGACTCAGAGATATTGGCTTAATCGGTTTATATTCCCATCGATCGACGTCCTAACCCCGGCGGTAAAAGTTAATGGTTTTGAAGACAGAGGACGTGGTCCTGCATCCTGGAAGTGTTAAGAAACGTCTGCTGCTGCTGCTGGCGTTAAAAGTGCAGACGTAGGGGGTGGTGGTGGTGCCTGGGTAACATGGTCCAGTGTAGCTACGGTGGCTACATTCCTTGTGGTTACATTCATGTGGCTACATCCTAGTGGCTACATCGTCATTGTCCCCCCCCCGAGACAACTATCCAGAGAGGTCAATACAAAATAGAACAAAGAAACATTTCAAATTATCTTAGAAGTGTACTGTGTTGAATAGAGAACAGTTTGTATCACAAAACCTCAAAATAATTCGCGAAATGTAGCGAAATGTGCAAAATGTAGCAAAATGTGCAAAATGTAGATAATGTGCAATATCTAGCGAAATGTGCAAAATGTGCAAACTGTAGCGAAATGTGCAAAATGTGGCAAAATGTGCGAAATGTAGCGAAATTTGCGAAATGTAGCGGAAATTGGAAACATTGCGTATTGAGCAGGTGAATAGAATAAAAAATAATATGTGCAGTACAATTGATTTGATGAACAGTAACCAGCTCGATGGAACAAAAAACAATGAAAATATTGTGCAGAGATTGAGCAGATTGTGAGTAGGTTGAAACATCAAGGACAGACATACAGTACAAAATACGTGGAATGTACAAAATAAGTCAATATACTGATACTCAGGGTTATAAGATTTAAAATAAAATGTATCAAATTGGAGCGTTTAAAGTATATTAGCGTCTGCACCATTGTAACTATTGGACAAATGACTATACATTGTCGTCTGCACCATAGTAACCATGGACAAATGACTATATTTGTGACAGTACTTTTTTGTCAAAGGCGGAAAAGGCGTTTTGTTGTTTTTAATGATTGGGGAAATACTATGTAATAAAAACAATATCATTAAACACCTTTCGTGGGCGGTATCACACTGTCTGAAAAAAAATCAGATACTCCCTTGGTTCCGCCTCTGTGATGTACAACTGGTTTATTTATTTATTTTTTTTTAACTTGAGTTAATTGTTGGTTCACTTGACGTCATGCCCATCTAAATACAATGGCAGTCAGGTCATACTTGTTGATACTTTAATTTCACATTCGTACATGGGTGCACCAGTATACTTGTTGTACTTTTAAATGTTCTTTTTATAGTAACGTGACATGAAGAGCGCGTGATCATTATTTTTTTTTTCATTTTTGTTGTTGTGATTTGTCAACATTAGGTGAATGGTTGTGAGATATAACTTTATTTTGAATAACAGAAATTACAGAGAATAAAATAAAACTTTTACTTTCTACTTGCGTAATGACAGATTATAGATAATGATTGTAATAGGTAGTTAGATACCGGATAGATGGATAGTAGATATGATATAATTGATAGATAGATAATGGTAAATTGTAGATTACTGATAAATAAATCGATTCGAGGTTGACAGACAGACAAGCAGGCAGACAGGAAGACAGGCAATGATACAGACAGACAGATGGACGGACGGATTGACGGACTATTAGATAGATAGATAGATAGATATAGATAGATAGATATAGATAGATATAGGTAGATCGATAGATAGATAGAGATAGATAGATAGATAGATAGATAGATAGATAGATAGATATAGATAGATAGATAGATAGATAGATAGATAGATAGATAGATAGATAGATAGATAGATAGATAGATAGATAGATAGATAGATAGATAGATAGATAGATAGATAGATAGATAGATAGATAGATAGATAGATAGATAGATAGATAGATAGATAGATAGATAGATAGATATTACCGTAGATAGTAACTTATGATTATGCTATGACATAACTAATAAACAAATTTAACTAAAACTAAACACCTGACAATGTAATTAGTTCATCAATCATGTTCAACACTGATGAAAAGAAAGTCAGTGCTTATATTTAAAAAAAAATGGAGTTGAGTTGAAGATTTTACCAATCGACAGCAATGATTGGGAAAGAAATGAATGAGTATCAGTTTAATTTTAAATAAATCAAGCAATATAAAGGATAAGAAATGATACAGATAAAAGAATTCACACTTTATTTTTATGTTATATTCACATAATTAATTTTCAACCTTTTTTTTTTTTTTATAAGATTCAATGAATAGTCGAATACACTGTAAGTATCGTAAGTAGAGAACCACAATTGCAAAACAATAGGCCCATCAATACATACTTACAGATGAAAACTTCCCGTTCGCCTATGACACTCTTTAGATAGAAGTGCATTAAGTTGATAAAAGTAATATCGTTTCATATAAAACATGTGGTCAATACATGTGTATTGATAATATATCGTCTTCTTTCTTTTGTTCTGTTTAGCGTTAAAATTATGGTTTATTTTTTGTTATTCTTTTTTTAATTTCTTGCCATAATTTAAAAAATTACGCGACAGCTAAAAAGATATGTGAATAATGAGATATCAGAATGTATTAATTTAAGTAGTTATAGTTAGAAACATGTACGTTAACCAGAATAAAACATTGTAAAAGATGAAAATGAAATGTAAAGATCACAAGTATCCTGTCTTTATATAACTGAATTATTATTTTTAATCTTTATAGTTTGGCATTACTTATTTTTTAATTAAACAGTATGAAAGAATTTGAAAAAAAAATTCTATTTTTTTTTATATAAAAGTGGGGGAAAATTTCCCTTTTAAATTTCAAGCGATGCTGTTGATAATGGAAAATTTATGTAACAAAATTAAGGGAAGCAACCATAAAAATCGATCAGACGAGAAGATGTCCGATATTGGAAGGAAGGAGTTGGGTAGGAGGGTGGTTGCTGATGAATAAACCTGCACAAATGTTGGGACTCTTGATTTATGACTCGGTGAATGAAGCGAAGCTGTACTCCAAGAACTGACTCGTGTCAACATGACTTCCGGAGATCTTTGACCCAGTGAAACAATGGACGTATTAACATATTCTGTACCGACCGTGGTCAGCGGGTATTTGTTTATTTGGAACTTTAACTTTCACTATTTTTTTGTGGGTCTTTCCCCACATACAACATACATCAATTGGGATTATTGTCTTCTGTACTGAGTGTGAATTCAGAGAACCAATTTTTAGATGAACTATTTCATTTACAAACAAAGAGAAACAAACTATTTCTTGATACTATTGCAGAATTACGATGTCAACACAATGGTCTCGTATGTCTATTAGGCCTGGTCAGATTAAGGACATGATAGACTGAAGGACGTAAAGATGGACTGGATATAAAAATATCAATGATTTACATGATACACGTAGTAATAGACTGTTAAATAGAAAGTTGGATAGACATAAATATTAAACAGAGCTAGATAGAAGATTAATGTGGTAATATATCCATAGATAGATAGATAGACAGACAGACAGACAGACAGATAGATAGATAGATAGATAGATAGATAGATAGATAGATAGATAGATAGATAGATAGATAGATAGATAGATAGATAGATAGATAGATAGATAGATAGATAGATAAATAGATAGACACACGTTTGATTGATATATTGATTGGTTACATTTAATGAAACGTGTTTAGTATAAATAAATAAAATTAAAATTATAGTCAATGAAATCAAAACACAACAGTAAAGGGAGATCATCATTGCATGGCAACCACCAATCTGGGTTTGAAAAAAAACTATAACTTCATAATTACTAATCAAAGCTTAGATTAACTAATAACGAAAACTGATAACTTCTGTCGTAATAATCTACCATAAACTATAAACTTCCTTTATAGATGGAATCTGTGCACTTCTAAACTCTAGCATAGTACACACAAAAAGACTATTGACTCACCCTGGACACTGGATGCTATCCAAAGGGCTGATAACTCTAAATCCCTTGCCGTTTTCGTCAGTCGGCCACGGAAGTACTCGCCGTGGTAGTATTGTATTATCCGCAGCATATTCGAATTGAAGCTGTACTCGTCAAACGTTCCCTGGGGGCTCGTTCCGGACTGACACCTCGATACCAGCTCCTCATTCAGAGATTCGATTACCGGCTTCACGCTGGAGTTGGTCACCACCGCCGCGTTGTCCTTGGGAATTTTCAACGACGAGGTCAGCACGCTGTACATGGCCGACCTGATGTCCCGGAGAGTCCCGAGGGTCTGCTTCTTATGAGCGGCCAGCGTGTCCGAGTCGCAGCCGAGGTACTTCTCCAGCGCGGGCAGGAAGTGGGCGATGAGGTCCAGGCACTGCTCCTCCAGGGTCTCCGAGAGCTCCTTCCCGTCTGGGCTCTGGACGATGTTCTGGTGGTTTTTGGAGATGAGTATGAAGAGGTCTGAGTGGATCAAGGTGTGGAGGATGATGAACTGCCTCAGGGCCGTCTTGGGGGTGATCTTGAGGAGGTGCTGCAGCTCGTTGCTGAGCTTGACCTTGCAGAACTTCAGGTCCGAGACGTCGTTGGTGTCGAGGACGTTCTGGAAGAAGGTGAACCAGTCAAGGCCGAACACGTTGTACTTGACCTGCAGCTCCCCCAGGCTGTTTTGTTTGGACTGTGAGTCGCAGGTGATGGTTTTGTCTTCCATCTGATATTCTCCGGTATTCAGTATCTGCGTTATACAGAAATCAAATGACGAAAATTTTCAAAAAAAAAAACAAACAAAGGATGTTAATGCAAATGTTTAATTGATATATCTCATACTATTAGCTAACTCCACTTTATTTACGAAGGACAACAGATCTCAAAGTGTGTGTTGCAATGTACTGTTGGGTCCAGAGCTTTTTTTGAAGTGGGTCACAATACATTTTAAATTATAACTTTGTCGAGAAATGTACCCAATCAATTCTTTCTTTCATCCTTTTACCTTTTTTTTTTTACAGGTGGGTAGGAAAAAAAAATGTTTGTTAGTGGGTCGTGAATAGTACACATTTTGAGAACTGCTGACGTAAAACATTTTCCCTGTGTTTTTAAACTGGGTGGATCAGTTGAAATATTACTATGATATATACATACATTAGTAACTTTTTCAAGTAAATTTCTAGCGGTGAGTCTAATTTGTAGTTGTTTTTTTTTTTTGTTTATTTTTAAATTGTATTTTATTGTTTCTTATTTATTTATACCCACACTTTGTCCAACGTACACTTATTCTTTACTTACTTTCTATCACAATCTTTGAGTCAGTCAATACTTTCTCTACGTCATATCTAATATATATATATATATATATATATCCATCTATCTATCTGTCCCTCAATTGCTCTGTCTGTTTCTGTCTCTGTCTATCCATCTCTTTCTCTCAGATACTTTCATTCTATCTGTGAGTTACCCTCCGAATGTTGTCCTCCAAGCGAAAGAACTCAGCCACAATACTCCTTCCCTCAGACTCGTTAACATTTGGTTTGATCAGGTGCAGGAGGAGGTCGTTGAGACGAGCCTGGTTATTACTGGCCTCCTGAAACATAACAATAACATTATTCAATGACAACGCATATTCATCAAAGGTAACTAATGTTATCTGCACTGAAAGTAGGGGACAGATGGTCGTGCGGTAGAACACTCGACTGTCGACCTACAGATACCTGGTTCGATCCCCGGTGAGGAAATTTTTCAGGTCTTGGCTCAAGTTCCCGATATATCTCCCGTGGTGCCTCCATGGCCATTGCACTATCGGCTATGGTGGGGATGAAAGAAGGGCAACCGTAAAAACCGTCCCATTAGTGGTTTATAGAATCTAAGAGATTTCATCTCATCCTTTCAGGGACTTCACACATCTGCACTGAACAATAACAGTAAGTCAACATCCAATCCGTTCCTATAGAAGACCTTGGGACCGTTTAAATATTACTTCCCAAACATCTGGAATGCTCTACATGGGGGCCACCAAATACTTAAGAACGGCATTAGTGATAACAATATACAATCATATTGAATGTAAATCACGTTTACGCCCAGAATGTTCAATCTTTACATCATTCAAAAATGAAGTACTTCAGTTAAGAAACCAAATTATAACAAAGGATGAGCAATGTCAAGAATAAACTCCCCATGTGTTCAAATTTCTGAAAGTTTAATTAAGTATTACGACAACCATTTTTGATATTTGTATTGCAATGAATAAAATAAGTAGTTTGAAAGGGAATGCTTCATTATCAGTACTGTTTATATTTATTTTGAATTTGTTATCGTTTTTTTTTTTGTAATTATTATTACTAGACTTTTTTGTGTAAATGAAAATGAAGACGTCTGTATGTCGATATTCCAAACAATGTGTTGTATTACGAAATTATACTACATGTATTGTATTTATACTACATGTATTGTGTTTATACTACATGTATTGTGAATATACTACATGTATTGTGATTATACTACATGTATTGTGTTTATACTACACGTATTGTGTTTATACTACATGTATTGTGTTTATACTACACGTATTGTGTTTATACTACATGTATTATGTTTATTCTACACGTATTGTGTTTATACTACATGTATTGTGTTCATCCAGACATTTAGCTACATGGGTTATTGTTTTTTTTTTTTAAATCTTAAAACTAAGAATTAAAAATTCTAAGAGTTATCTCACATGCTGCACAATTAGTTGTATATTGCCCAGTATGTACATTGTACAAGGATGTCATGTGTGAATAAACCACGTGACTAGCAAAAAAAAAAGAATTAACCACAAAAAAAACGTCTTCCAATTGAAACGGTGTCACCGACAGAACAATGTATATATATATATATATATATATATATATATATATATATATATATATATATATATACAATGAAGTACGTCATTTCAAGCCTTAAATAAATTAGACCATGTAGTTTGATACATAGAGGGGGGGGGAATAGTAAAAGATGGTACACATAGTTAGACAGAAGAAAGAAAGGACAGCTCACACATGAAACAAGTACTCACAAGATGACCATTTTACGAGACATTAACGGGGGGCTGCAGGAGTGAGTGGGTGTGGCCCGTGGGGGTAGGGGGGGCAGTGGGTAGAAATGTTTACAAACAAGTATCGCTCGAGTTTATTTGAATTTAGTCACATGACTTACTTTTTGTTTCGTGGAGGTCCTTGACCTGGAATAGTCGGGTGGTGACGTCAGTGGATTCACGTAGCTTGTAACTTTAGACACCAGCTGAAGAGAAAAAGGTTTGAATGATATATTTACTCTCTGACTGCAGGTGGTCTTTTTTTTGTGGAGTTCACGAATTGATGTTTTATAGGTCAGTGCGGTAATTAACAATGGTCGTACTACGAGAAAATATTTGACTGGCCACACGGAGTAAGGTTTGGCAACGGAACTCTTAGAACGAAAATTAGAACAGATTAAAATAGAGGATTGGAACAGTTTGTGTGCAAAACTTTTTTTTTTTAATTTAAACCAAACAAAAAACAAAAAAAAAGTTTAAGCCAATTATGTACCGAGTGTACCATATTGTTATGTACCGAGTGTACCATATTGTTATGTACCAAGTGTACCATATTGTTATGTACCGAGTGTACCATATTGTTATGTACCAAGTGTACCATATTATTATGTACCGAGTGTACCATATTGTTATGTACCGAGTGTACCATATTGTTATGTACCGAGTGTACCATATTGTTATGTACCAAGTGTACCATATTGTTATGTACCAAGTGTACCATATTGTTATGTACCGAGTGTACCATATTGTTATGTACCGAGTGTACCATATTGTTATGTACCGAGTGTACCATATCGTTATGTACCGAGTGTACCATATGGTTATGTACCGAGTGTACCATATCGTTATGTACCGAGTGTACCATATTGTTATGTACCGAGTGTACCATATTGTTATGTACCAAGTGTACCATATTGTTATGTACCGAGTGCACCATATTGTTATGTACCGAGTGTACCATATTGTTATTGACAACAATTTATAATTCATAAATGAACTCACCGAGACGTTTTTGTCACTATGTACCACCACTTTGAAAAAAGGCGAAGCTCCAAACATGCGTGTAACGTTGCCTAGCAACATCGTCAAGTCCGTGGCTTCTGTAGGGGCCACCAGACCTCCAAGTAAATCGAGTAAATCAGCAACTGAAAAAAAAAACAATAAAATGTAAAAAAAAATGTTTAAATGCAGGGCTAGCAGACAAAATCTTGGCCCTGCAGTAAGGTGGAGTGAAATTTTTTTTTTCTGAATATCAGTTAGTAATGTGGCAAAAAATTAGGCAATTTAAAGCATATCCTGAAGTTCCACAGTTGACCTAAAGTATATGTATATTTCAATAAAAAACAATAATCTATATAAAAAAAACACGTTTATTTATATATATTCATATTGTTGTTTACATTTTTAACAGTCTATACAAACGTTACAAGTAAAAAGAACCATATATTTGAAGGGAAAACACATGCAAACTGCTTTTATAGCTGCAAATGATGTTGTGCTTTAGTGTCCAGTTATGGCATTTTCGATCTCGATTCCAAGCGTGCTTTTATGAATCCGTCGCGTTTTTTGTGGACCACACAACACTTTGGAAGCTTCTGTAACTAACTTGATATGTCTCTCTACTGACTGGGCGTGACAAGGATAGTGGGTGAATTCCAGTCTTGGTGTATCTTCTTCCAGGATCATGGTTAACAAAGTATCCTCATAAGTGTCCGTTACAATCGGAGGTTCTGTGATCGAAGTTTTCTGCCAATAGATCACGTCTATGTTGCAAGTAGCCTCAAAGTTGATTATTGGCACCTACATCATTGCCATCCACAACAGTAAAACCTACATCATTGCCACCCAAATTTGTAAAGCCTAAATCATTGCCATCCACAACAGTAAAACCTACATCATTGCCATCCACAACAGTAAAATCTACATCATTGCCATCCACATTTGTAAAACCTACATCATTGCCATCCACAACAGTAAAACCTACATAATTGCCATCCACAACAGTAAAACCTACATCATTGCCATCCACAACATTAAAACCTACATCATTGCCATCCACAACAGTAAAACCTACATCATTGCTATGCACAACAGTAAAACCTACATCATTGCCATCCACAACAGTAAAACCTACATCATTGCCATCCACAACATTAAAACCTACATCATTGCCATCCACAACAGTAAAACCTACATCATTGCCATCCACAACAGTAAAACCTACATCATTGCCATCCACAACAGTAAAACCTACATCATTGCCATCCACAACAGTAAAACCTACATCATTGCCATCCACAACAGTAAAACCTACATCATTGCCATCCACAACAGTAAAACCTACATCATTGCCATCCACAACAGTAAAACCTACATCATTGCCATCCACAACATTAAAACCTACATCATTGCCATCCACAACAGTAAAACCTACATCATTGCCATCCAAATTTGTAAAACCTACATCATTGACATCCAAATTTGTAAAACCTACATCATTGCCATCCACAACAGTAAAACCTAAATCATTGCCATCCACAACAGTAAAACCTATATCATTGCCATCCACAACAGTAAAACCTACATCATTGCCATCCACAACAGTAAAACCTACATCATTGCCATCCACAACAGTAAAACCTATATCATTGCCATCCACAACAGTAAAACCTACATCATTGCCATCCACAACAGTAAAACCTACATCATTGCCATCCACAACAGTAAAACCTACATCATTGCCATCCACAACAGTAAAACCTACATCATTGCCATCCAAATTTGTAAAACCTACATCATTGCCATCCACAACAGTAAAACCTACATCATTGCCATCCACAACAGTAAAACCTACATCATTGCCATCCAAATTTGTAAAACCTACATCATTGCCATCCACAACAGTAAAACCTACATCATTGCCATCCAAATTTGTAAAACCTACATCATTGCCATCCACAACAGTAAAACCTACATCATTGCCATCCACAACAGTAAAACCTACATCATTGCCATCCACAACAGTAAAACCTACATCATTGCCATCCACAACAGTAAAACCTACATCATTGCCATCCAAATTTGTAAAACCTACATCATTGCCATCCACAACAGTAAAACCTACATCATTGCCATCCACAACATTAAAACCTACATCATTGCCATCCAAATTTGTAAAACCTACATCATTGCCATCCACAACAGTAAAACCTACATCATTGCCATCCAAATTTGTAAAACCTACATCATTGCCATCCACAACAGTAAAACCTACATCATTGCCATCCAAATTTGTAAAACCTACATCATTGCCATCCAAATTTGTAAAACCTACATCATTGCCATCCACATTTGTAAAACCTAAATCATTGCCATCCACAACAGTAAAACCTACATCATTGCCATCCACAACAGTAAAACCTACATCATTGCCATCCACATTTGTAAAACCTACATCATTGCCATCCACATTTGTAAAACCTACATCATTGCCATCCACAACAGTAAAACCTACATCATTGCCATCCACAACATTAAAACCTACATCATTGCCATCCACAACAGTAAAACCTACATCATTGCCATCCACAACAGTAAAACCTACATCATTGCCATCCACAACATTAAAACCTACATCATTGCCATCCACAACAGTAAAACCTACATCATTGCCATCCACAACAGTAAAACCTACATCATTGACATCCAAATTTGTAAAACCTACATCATTGACATCCACAACAGTAAAACCTAAATCATTGCCATCCACAACGGTAAAACCTATATCATTGCCATCCAAATTTGTAAAACCTACATCATTGCCATCCACAACAGTAAAACCTACATCATTGCCATCCACAACAGTAAAACCTACATCATTGACATCAAAATTTGTAAAACCTACATCATTGCCATCCACAACTGTAAAACCTAAATCATTGCCATCCACAACAGTAAAACCTATATCATTGCCATCCACATTTGTAAAACCTACATCATTGCCATCCACAACAGTAAAACCTACATCATTGCCATCCACAACAGTAAAACCTACATCATTGCCATCCAAATTTGTAAAACCTACAACATTGACATCCAAATTTGTAAAACCTACATCATTGACATCCAAATTTGTAAAACCTACATCATTGACATCCACAACAGAAAAACCTAAATCATTGCCATCCACAACAGTAAAACCTATATCATTGCCATCCAAATTTGTAAAACCTACATCATTGCCATCCACAACAGTAAAACCTACATCATTGCCATCCACAACAGTAAAACCTACATCATTGCCATCCACAACAGTAAAACCTACATCGTTGCCATCCACAACAGTAAAACCTACATCATTGCCATCCACATTTGTAAAACCTACATCATTGCCATCCACAACAGTAAAACCTACATCATTGCTATTCAAAACTGTAAAACCTACATCATTGCTATTCAAAACTGTAAAACCTACATCATTGCCATCCACAACATTAAAACCTACAACATTGTTAATAGAGTGAGTTATATCAGTCTTAACATTACCCCCCACACCCCCCAACGGGGGAGCTTACCAGTGTATTGGCGCAGTGGTCGCCAACCTTTTCTCGCCACGGACCGGTCAGCGTTTCACCGCGGCCCGCTGGAAAGTCGTACCGTTCAGCGGGCCGGGGGGCTGGAGATCACCCGCGACCCCCACCTTAAAAAATAAAATATAAAGTGTATGAATTAAGTGGGGCGTGTTACGTCGGCCCCGCATGATGGAAGTTAAAGATGCGTCATTATCTCAGCTCCATGGTACGTCACTCCTTGAATTTTATCCTGTTGCCACGTAAAAAAACCAAAGCATTGTGTATCGTCTTTTTAAAAGTTTACAACATATTGCAATGATCTGACGGTACATTTAATTCAGCGTTATTCAAACTATAACGCTTCGCGAACCCCTATTGGAATACTGTTCCATTTTTTCGAGTCCATTGTGAAACAATGTATAGTGAATTTAGTTAATGCACTCAAGAATAAATACTTCCTGCCATTGTTAATTAGGTCGAAAAATACCTCGTGACCTATACATACTCTTCTTTTAAGTTTAGAGATCTATGAAGACAGAAAAATAATCTATAATTTGATATATTCTGAAACATTTTTTTACAGCATGAGTTTTAGAATCGATCAATGTGATACCATAAAAGTACATAATAACTTATCAAACGAATTACGCAGACGCTATTTTAGTTGACTGTTTTAAAATAAAATATGTTCGCAATTTAAATAAAAAATAAAAATGGGAAAGAAATTATAGAAAATAATTTTATCTGAAGTTTTTTCGCTGCATTTATTTCCCCAGCACAAATACGAAATTATCTCCCTTTGCCATCGATAGATTTTGGCTAGGGTATTTTTTTAGTTCCAGAAAAAATGTAGCAAATTTATCGCTATTTATAGCTTAGGGGGAAAACAAACGAGATGTTTGGAAATGATCTATAAAACTATTATAAACCTCACAAATTACATCACTTGTTAAAACCCTTCCTTTTAAAAAAAAAAAACTGGCAATACTAATGGTGGCCATTATTTCCTTCTCTTGTTTCATTGATCATACTGGTATTGGGTTTGGTACAAAACTCTGACTAGAGACAGAGATGTGTACTTGGTTTGGTACAAAACTCTGACTAGAGATACAGAGATGTGTATTGGGTTTGGTACAAAACTCAAACTAGAGATACAGAGATGTGTACTGGGTTTGGTACAAAACTCTGACTAGAGATACAGAAATGTCATGGCGTTTGTATTTCCTTCTTACACACGTAGGTTAAGAACCGTTCTTGCAATTTGGAAATCTAGGTAACCTGCTAATGCCTCCTCCCCCCTCTTCCCCTCCCCCCCCTCTCACACACACGATCTAACAGCCCCTTTCAGATATCAATTCCAATTAAATTTCTTGCTACTCCAGTGCAGGAAGGTACTTTCGCCAAGTTTTCGTATATTCCAATTATTGTTTTTAGATTTTTAACACTGGAAATTATTTATTAGTTTTAACATTGTTTTCGGGGCATATTGTCTCAAAGGTAAATTAGAATCATCCGTATAATACCGTGAAATTTAAGTTTATCATCAAATTGTAATTTAAGTTAATCACCAGTATGTAAATCACGTTTAACAGCCAAATGTAATTAAACTTTAAAAGAAAATATAATTAACGTGTATCAGCGAAATGTAATAATCCAATGCAGTCCTGTGTTACTAATGAGAGGGGTTTTATCTTCAACAATGAAAATATGGTTTGAAGTTTTGATGGTTCATTTCATGTCACCCCACCACTTATACTAAAGGCACAAAATAAAATGTGTTGATCATTTCAATTTGTATGTAAAATTTCAAAAAATGGAAAACAAAGATATATATATATATATATATATATATATATATATATATATATATATATATATATATATATATATAAAATATATATATATGTATATATATATATATATACAGAGAGAGAGAGAGCGAGAGAGAGAGAGAGAGATGGACAGAAAGAAAAGAATACAGAGACGTGTAGACTCTGACCTGGCTATTGCTGACTGGAAAGGATGATGAGGAGAAAAAGAGCGGCAGGGTGAGGGTGTGGGGGTGAGGGGGTTTGAGGTCGTTACGATCAATGGTTGATCTAATTAAGAAATGCGTAAGACATGCCTGCCATTTCCGAAACAATCCGCGGAGTGGGGCAAACATCAATGCGCGCTACACGCCACCGTCTAACACAAACATGGGGATACAGTGGCCCGGGTGTAACGTCTTCATAAGACTTTATCATGATACAAAGGCCCGTGTGTAACGTCTTCACTAGACTTTGTCATGATACAATGACCCAGGTGTAACGTCTTCACTAGACTTTGTCGGAAGTACATTGACAAAGTCTTTACTAGACTTTAACAGTGGCACATTGTACAACTGTAAACGTTTTCACTAGACTTTGTCAGTGATACAAATGGGCTATCCACAAAATGAAAGATAATGCACAATAAAAAATATCTTCTTGCTTACGGTGCACTTTAACTTTTTTGCCAGTTTTATCTTCTTTAGGGTTTAAATCACGCAGCATGGATCTTTCAATCTCTTGAAAAAAATATAGAGGGCCATTAAACATTGCAGCCAACCTGTAATGTAGGAGTATTGAACTACAGTGTATACATGTAAAAGTAAAGTTCCCTTCTTAGCCCTAACGGGCCTTCGGGGCAGATGAAGTGTAGAATTCATCTGTTTCTATAACCTCGGCATATGAAGGGATTGTGTGGTTAGCACAACGCCCAGCCACCATTACTTCCCCAACTTAAAGTCAGGTACCCATTTAAAGCTGGGTGGACTTGTGGGACGACTTTGCACCAAATTTCACCTGGAAAAATTTCCATGGGCCTCACCACCTGGGAACGAACCCAGGACTCTCAGGTCGACAGTCGAGTATCTACACCACTCGACCATCCGTCCCACGTGTATACATGTGGGTTGTTGAAATACTTATATATACATATGTGTTGTTGAAATACTTATAAATGAGGGGGGGGGGTTGGTAATGGTACGCGTTGGACAAGATATGATTATTTAAAGAGATCTACTTTATCCGGCAGTTTATCCGCCAATTTATCCGGATTCAGCAGTGCCCTGTATGCTTTTTCACTGATCTACTGTATGTACATTAACATGAAATATAAAAATAAAGTAATTATACCAAATACTACATAGATATATTGATTAATAGATGGGTGGCTAGATTGATTGATTAATTCATTGATATATTAATTGATTGATTGGTTGATTAATAAAGATGTCCCAGTATAAATTTCACTATATTTTTGTCCTCTTTACGTTTTTCCCCATTCCAATTAAATAAACATTTTTTTTTTCAATCAAAACCACCAGATCCCGTCAAACTCATTGTTAACTATCTCCACACTAAATTTAATTCCATCAAAATGACTACCATCTTCCTTCTCCTACTTCTTCAGGGGGGACACAATTTTCTCAACCTAATCCTCCGCATCATTCCTGGATTTCCCTGCATCCAGATCCAACCAATGGCATCACATTTCCTGGATACTTGTAGGATTAAACTTAACACGTCATAAACACAGAATATCAGGGAGGAGTTATTGTCTTTTTTCCCCCCCCTTATGTTTCGGACATAGGCGGATCTTGATGGTTTGTTTCATGTGGGCTGAGGGCGGAGGGAGGGAGTTATAGACGACGCTGTAGTATGATGTCATTTCATCTGTCTATATGTGTATGTGTGTAATTATGTGTAATGTATGCATGTATGTGTAGGGCTTCGCGTCAGTGTGTATCTGTGATTTCTCTACGCGTGTGTGTTTGTCTGTCTGTGTTTGTATGTGTGTACTGTGGTGAGTGACTCTAAATACTTATTTAATAAACTTAAAAAAAACAACAACAACAACATGTATTTGTTTCTGTGTTTATCCTGTCCAGTCTCTACTCTGACACGGTCTCAATAAGATGCCAATGAATCTTTTTTTTTTTTCAAAAACGAACAATCAAGACTTTTCATGTTTTCAAACATGTAGCAAAAAAAAAATTATGTCCCTTTATGACTGGGCGATCATTGCGGATAAGATGCTTCGAATATAAACTATAACTTTTAGTGTCATTTCTTTCAGTTGTTATAGACGACTTTTTACTGTCTACTTTCAAACAGAGATCAAATACTATTTGTTTGTTTGTTTTTTTTTTTAATTAATAGCGTAGACCAATTACTTTTGGGCTGTGTTTATTACTATACTCGAGTCTAATTAAAAGAGTTTGCGGTATATCATCATTATAAATGACGGTCAAATACGTCAGGCTTTTCCATCTAGTCCCTGGGCTGTCGCTGTATGTCCCTGGAGCTATCAAAGTCTGTACTTTAATGTTATGTCCATAATTTCAACAACTTCTTTTCATAGCATAACGACGATTGGATTTTTTAAAATATCAACAATAATAAAAATGACTGATAATCTTTTTATACATTGAAAAGCTAACTACGTCCATTGTAATATCAGCAACTGCTAATCAGAGAACCAGATAGATCCATTGTAAAAATCAGCAACTGCTAATCAGAGAACCAGATAGATCCATTGTAAAAATCAGCAACTGCTAATCAGAGAACCAGATAGATCCATTGTAAAAATCAGCAACTTGCTAATCAGAGAAACAACAAAGCTCATGGCTTGTTCAAAGAGCCACACGTCGCACCAATTTCTTAAGTTTCAGTAAAAGCAAAAAAAAAGATTTTGAATTGCGATGAGCTATTTTGATATACAATGTTTGAAGGATTTACAGAAAGTATTCCTGTAAGATCAAAGACCAGATGAACTTTCAGCGATTGATTCCTTCTTCACTCCTGTCTTGCCCCAAACCCGTAAAAGGAAGAAGAATATACTGTGATGAAATATTAATGACCACTCTAACTCAACATATAGCAATAAACTATGAGCTCCAGTCACATTCGGCCTTGAACTTTCATCTTCAACTTTGACCTACACGCAGTAAATTAGCCAATAACATGGAAGACGTGAAATGCATTCCCATTATTCTTTCTCTTTTGTCTTTTTTATAAACTTCGTTTAACCGATTTCCATTTATTATTTTCGCTTTTCTTTTATGGGAGGTTATTGATAGATAACTCTTTTTATGTTCCGCATAAATTAGTTAGCATTGTTATCTCTCTTTTTGACTCCCCCTTCTTCCCCGTCCATAATATAACGCGAACATGGGGATTGGGGGAGGGGGAGGGGGAAGGTGAACGGTTTTGCCACATCCCTGAAGCTGGTGTTTCATTGGCGGCCTTATGGTGGGGGATGGGTGGGGGTGCACGGAGCTATCATATGCGGGGAAGGGAAGATAAGTTATATTTGTTTATTATTAAACAAATCAGTGTCAACAGTACCTCCTATCTTGAAGGCCCCTCCTCCCCCTCAAGAATGGGGTATGGGGGGGGGGGGTCGCTGACCAAATTGGCACCGTTACAAGTCGCGGCTGGGATCCAAAGACCGCGGACATCAAAACAAGATATTCTTTTAGAAATGTGTCACTTGTTGTCAGTGCTTTTTTTTTTTGTGCCGGTACGCACAGGTACGGCGTACCGGCACCTTTTTCAATGTGGGGAAATTTTTTTTTTTTACTTTTCTTTAATTTCAACGTTTATTATTAATTTATTGTATTATTAATTTGTTACAATTGAATTATTTTAAAATTGCGCGCAATGAGAATTAAAATAGGTGCGAACTGGTAGATAAAAGTCAGTTCATCACTGAGTACCGGTACCTATTTTTTTTTTACAAAAAAATAGCACTGGTTGTTGTTACTTTTTGTTTTAACCATCTCTCTGAAATCTCAATAAGACCAATTTTAACATAATCGTAAATCCCCCCTCTCCCCCCACCCACCCACACACACTCACACAAAAAGTCCTACATGAACTATATGCCTATCAGTGATTCTGTCTGTCCAGAAGATGTGTTTATTATTATTTATTTTTTTAATTTGTGTTGATTTCTTTTTGTAAATCCTCATCTAGTGAGAATATACTAATCATACAAATATCAACAGACACAAAACAAAGCTATCAACTTTATGACTTTTTACAAACTTTAATGAATTCTAAGCTACACGATATTTTCATCTAGCAAACATTAGCGGTTCATGCAATGTTGTCATTTTATATGCATTTCCAATCGCTATTTATCACTTTTTTAAAATGCAGTTTTCACAAAACTTTTAAACACCTATAATAAAATTCAAAATGGGTGGATGTACCAAAATTTACTAATCTATAACACGTAGCAATATCTACTTCCAATTTTTTTTTTCTACGCATGTAGCTGTAGTCAGAGATTATAAAATGAATACTGCGGTAACAATAAGAATTTAACAGGAAATAATAAAACTGCCTAGTGTTGAGATAACATTTTTATTGTATGTCCTGGTAAACATGTAGACTGTTGTTATCTCTAGAGATCCATTGTAGTTGTCCTTATACTTTGTAGGCTAATGTTGGAACACATGTCATAGAACAGTTTTCATTCCAAAAAGTGTATTCAAGGGAACGAATAACTTTCAGGTATTATTGAGGATATTTCAGATCTACATGGGTGTGAGCTAGACTGACGTGGTTCGTGTTATGAGATCGAATCCCAGCTACATAGTATGTATCTACGATATTTTTACTGTGTACATACGTGGATACAAATTCAATATGATGTGGAGAGAACACATGATATGCACGAAATGAAAACCATACGGTTTAACATATTTTTTAATATATAATTTATTTCTGTGCATAATAGTATATTGATGTTGGTACTGCTTATTTCTGGGTTGTAACTTTTTGTTACCCAGATTGTGTTGTGATGTCTTGATCAATTGGCTTTCCAAGAATAACCTCGAGATCAGCGAGAGGCTCTTTTAATTGCCTGGCTTACTTAAGTCAAGGGCCCCAATGTTTAAGGCCGGCCCTGGTTGTAGTCACAAGTAAACAAAAACAATACGCGTCAGAATATACAAAAAAAAATAAAACGATGAATAACACGAGTCCCCCCCCACACACACACTAGATTGACCATAACGGCCAGCAGTGACTTTTAATGACCGCGACTAACCAGCACTGACCATCACTCACACACACTTGATCCAGACCCACTCACCGACGGTCTTGGTGCCCTCCTCACTGGACCCTGGCCTGAGTAAACAGGATCGGAAGATTTCTTTGGACGTGGCCAGCAGCCGGTCATCGCTGCGGTCAAAAGATGTTGACAGCCGGTCTGTGGAGGAGAAAGGGTCAAGGGTCAACATTGGCTGGAGACACAGTGGGGGAAAAAAATAAGTCTAAATTTCACTCCGGCACGCGCACTCACGCACGCACAACGTGGATTGTGTGCTTACAACATGGCTGCCCGAGCTTAGCTAGGATTTAATGACACAAATATATTGATTGCACTATCCCTTGAAATACTTACATATAAAAATATCTTCTAAAGTTTATTTCTCAAAAAAATATTTTAAAAAAGAATGATATTGTGAAGTTGCAAAGGTAGAAAAAAATATATTTCGCTTTAAAACTGATATTAAATATTAACTTATATCACATAAGCTTAATAATTACAATTCTTAACGATTATTTGACATTTTATTTTGTAACAAGTTTATGAACGTAATTTATGCGAATTTCAATTACAAGATGAGCTTATAAAAACAATTGTTATATTCTCATAGCAATAGCTTGCTTACTAAGTAATCATTTTTATTTCTTTAAAAAAAATTGCAGAACGTTTAATTTAATGTGTAGCATATCATTCAATTAACGTAAAATGTTTGCCGAAATAAAAACATCACAATCCAATAGGAAAACACCCGATTCGTGACAGAGCTAGTATTGCTGCAAGGGTTAAGTAGCTAATTTGGTCACTGAATGGATAGGCTCATTGCCTCCCTTGTTTCTCGAGTTTGCACTAGACCAAGATCTATAAACAAGACGATGGCCAATTGAATCTATCTGTTATCTCTATCGATTCGGTGAAAGATTAGAAATCTGGACCGAACGGACAAAGAAGGGGGGGGGGGAGAAAGAGTGGTGGTGCAGAGGAGAGAGGGGGGGCAGACTGGGGGCGATGGATGGGGGGAGGGGGAGAATAACTAAAAGATGGACGTGGTCAGCCGACTGTTTGTGCGTCGGTGTGTGCCTAGGATGTAGGTGGTTGTTTTTTCTTATTTGTCCGAAGGTGTTTATCAAAAGGATGTCGGAAAGAATGTTTCTAGGTAACAAGAAAAACGTTTTAGTACCAAGAAGTATACATATAGATTGGGACAGAAAGTATAGTAGATTGATAAGACAGACAGATAGATTGACACATTAGCAGATGGCCAAACTGGTTGACATAGATATAAAGAAAATCAATCAGACACATACAGACAGAAAAGTTGACAGATTGTGACATACACACACAAGTTAATTTATTAGATGATTCAAACAGGTTGGCTCGACGGCAGTTTGGTAGTGTGCCCGCTCTGCCGGCCGTAGGTTTGTCCTTCCCAAACTTTCGACATCTATGTACCCCCTTTTTGTTTAATTTTCGTAGTACTGAGTATCTATAGTAAAAAAAAAGCAAACTTTTGTTGTTCTTAGCGACATTGGTATTGTACCTAGGCGCTGACCGTCCTCGCCAGGTGGCACTATGTTGGGGTGGATGTTGGGGTGGCTTTTCGACCACTTAACCACTTTCAGGATAGAAATGGGTGTCATTATTCAAGAGTTCGTACCTGGTAACATTAACGCTTTTACTCTACTGGTTATTATGATTGTTATGATTGAAATTAGTACCGTCCTTATGTCTTTGAAGTGGGACGGATGGCCGAGCGGTGTAGATACTCGACTGTCGACCTGAGAGTCCTGGGTTCGATCCTCGGTGAAGCCCATGGAATTAATTTTTCCAGGTCAAATTTGGTGCAAAGTCGTCCCCCACAAGTCCACCCAGCTTTAAATGGTTACTTGACTTTAAGTTGGGGAAGTAAAGGCGACTGTGCTATGTGCTAAATAAACAATCCCTTCATGTGCCGAGGTTATAGAAACATAATTATGAATTCTTCACTTCATCTGCCCCGATGGCCCGATAGGGCTTAGGGAACTTTATGTCTTTGACGGTACAAGGCAGAGACTTCAAAGACGTTTAGAGGGCCCAATGTGGCACGTCTGATTGGGGCCCTCTAAGCACAAAATTTCTTAGAAATTAATACTGGAGGGGGCCCATCAAGTAAGGCCCTAGTTTTCCTGTCTATAAGAACGCCTCTTATTGTAATAAGTCATAAGTCAAGTAAACTAATAGGCATAAAATAATCTCTCGTTAATCTTATAATTACTAGACCATATATAGAGATAATTAGGAGCCTTTCACATATTATGTATAACGGTCCCTTACTTTAAAATGACTTTTATATATTCATTATAACATTAATCTAAGTTTAAATTGACCACATAGTACAACTTTATAAACAAACAAAAAATAGTCATTTGAATCTAGAGAATTCCATTAGTCGCCGAGTACAGGAAATAAGAAGTCAATCTTAGCTTGGTAACTACATTTAAATCTGGTGGCTCAATGTGGCGGCATGAATCTGTGTTAACCAACTTGAGGATTGGCTCAACTCGCGCATGCGTAATGATCGTTTAAAAAACGAAGCGGCCCGAGTTATCGCTCTTGTCCGCGGCTTATAAGATAAATATTACTTTTCTCGATACTGTGGGTGGAAAACTATAAATCGATACCGAATTTACATAGATTCATTTTTTTTTTAAATCGATGCACTGGTTGGTCCTGGGTACCTTATACGTGCTCTGGTGGATGGTGGGGGTGGAGGGGGAGGGGGTAAGGTGAAATAGAGTGTATGTGCCTTGGAGAAAGGGGAGAGTAATGTATGTGAACGGAAAGATGTTTACGATGCTTCTGTAGGCTCTCTAGGACTTTGCTTAAAGAAGAAGAAAAAAACAACATGAAATGAAATGGCGGGTCACATGGTTTATACATTGGACGTGGTATCGAATTAAATAGCTGAGTGAATTAAAGTATCGATGCGAATTTTTTTTTAAAAATTATGAAATGAAATGGCGGGTCACATAGTTTATACATTGGACGTGGTATCGAATTAAATAGCTGAGTGAATTAAAGTATCGATGTGAATTTTTTTTTAAATCATGAAATGAAATGGCGGGCCGCATGGTTTATACATTGGACGTGGTATCGAATTAAATAGCTGAGTGAATTAAAGTATCGATGCGAAATTAAAAAAAATTTAACCAAAGAACATCTGTATAATTTCCAGCCTAATTCAATGAATTGACAATTAATTGATTGATATGCACCAAGGCTAATTATTCATAAAGGTGTGATAACCATTTGCAATTATGAATCTGATAACAGTTCGTTGTGCTGGAGTGTGTGAGAGCTATTATCATGTGAGCCTCATGAATAACAGAAAAAATAACATCAAAAATTTAAATCATGCACATTTTTTTTCCAAATATTCCACGAAAAAATGTAACTATTTTAAAGTTTTTACATAACTGCTTATGATTAAAAATGAAAATGTGTATGAAGAAAGTAATTTAAATAAAGACTTCGGATCGAACTGTGATAATATATTTATTCATTTTTAAATTAAAGTCTAACTGTCACTAACCAATACTTTAGATATATATTTTTAAAAAGAAAACTTGAACTGCATCGAACAGTTGATAAAAGGTAATATATAATAGCTTATTTATGTCTGTCTATATACTCCACTGTATTAAATGATTGAAAGAGGAAGCTGGTGTAATGTTTTGAAAACTTTAATATTGCAGGTGAAAAAGACATAAAAAGATGTCGCACTATCAATGACTAACTAACTCCGGTGAATAGTAAAAAATAAGATATTTATATGATTTGAAAAGGGAAAAAAAATCTTTTCAAAAAACAAACGGTAATGAATCATAACAATTTATAAGCCACGAATACAATTCCAACTCGATAGTATCATTGTATTGATTTATTGATCATAATCGACTACTTTAATGAAGTTTGTTTTATAATTTTTTTTATTGTATTAGGTGACTGGGAGTACAACGAGTCATCAATGATAAAAATGGATCTAAAAAAATAAGATTTCATTTTTTTTTTGTCTTTAAGACCAAAGATCAGCCACTGACAGCTTAATCAATAGTCCAGATATGGACAACTTCAAATGTTATAACGTGTCAGTCTACAACAGGTCCTGACAGGAATGACATGCATTTTTTTAGAACAGATTTTTTTAAAAAAAAAATAATAATAATAAATAAACAGACGTACCGATGATAAACTTTCTGTGTTCTTGTATTATCTGCTCCGGGGATTCCCGCATCCGAGTCTTGAACCAAGACAGGTCTGCCTCTTTGATGTATCCACCGCAGGCGTAGTTGTAGAAGTCCTGGAAAAAATTAAGACCTGCATGTTATACAATATATCAATATACATTGCAATAACATACAACTTTGATTTTGTGCCAGTAGTTACCAATGGTATACAGGCAGAGGCACACCGACAGAAATTTCGGGCCCCTGTGCAGGGCTGTCACGGACCCCTCCCCCCCCCACCACCACAGGTGCTGATAATAATATTTTCAAAAGTTGATTGGCCAGCTCAGTTCGGGGTCCCTTAAAACTCGCCGGGCCCCTGGCATTTCCCCCCTCCCACCCCGCCCGCCCCCCTATCTCGGCGGCACTGTATACAGGCACAAGGCCGACGTTATGAAGCTCTCGGCCTGATAGCGAACAGTGTAGTGGCTGCACTGATCTCTACAAGTGGATTTACGGATATACCGGACAGGATGATAGCAGAAAATAAATAAAATTAAATTAAATAAAAATGTAAACAAATAAAATAAAACCGGGGAGAATGGAGGCCGGATATTCGTATGCCGGATAGTCAAGACGGGGCCTCCCTTCTGTGTGGGGAACGATTGAAAAAAATGTCTGTCCCCCCCCTCCCATCGGCTGTCTTAATGTCTACACAGGACCGCATACCGGAACACTGGGGCCACAGGACCGCATACCGGAACACTGGGGCCACAGGACCGCATACCGGAACACTGGGGCCACAGGACGGCATACCGGAACACTGGGGCCACAGGACCGCATACCGGAACACTGGGGCCACAGGACGGCATACCGGAACACTGAGGCCAAAGGACCGCATACCGGAACACTGGGGCCAAAGGACCGCATACCGGAACACTGGGGCAAATTATTTTATTGTTCTATGAGTGTCCAATACATCGATAAGATCAAACATATTGATTATTGATTAATGTATCGAATTAAAAAAAATCGTTTTGAGATGTATGTTGTTTTATTTCTCTTCCTCAATCAACATTGCTAATCTATATGTAAATGTTTTTTAAGAACCAACTGTTGGTGCTAATGTATTGTTTGGACTTCAGGTATTTGAAACATACACCACCATCACACACGTAACACGTAAATGAATATACGGTCCATCGATCATCGATTTTTTTTTTTTTGAATCTCCCATTTCTTAAAAATCCAAACCTGTTTTCAACATTCTCAAGTCCCCTAGTAATACAAAACTTATTCACTCGAACAAAGAGAAGAAACCGCCAAGTTCTATAACTCCATTTTCTCACAGATTAATAATCGCCATTCGTGATCATAAAACAAATTATTTCCCCTTGTTGTTGTTTTTTTCTGCATCTTTAAATCATCTATTATTTTTTTTTTTTATAATTCCACAATCTCACCCGCAACTCATCCACATGGACATTTTTTTTTTGGTTTGTTTTCAACACCACACTCGTTGTCATGGGTAAGAAAATAATTCTTTAAAAAAAAAACAATAAATACGAAAAAAAAAGAGAAGCAGGGACAGAAATGAAAGATATAAGAAAAAATTAATGAAAAAACGTGCACGGCCATGTTGCAAGAGAAAGAATTGACGGGAAGAAAGAAAGAAAAATTTAAAAAGATAGAAAGAAAAGAAGCAGAAAGAAAGGCATCAAGGAAGAAATACAGAAACGAAGGAAGGCAGGACGGGCGGGAGAAAAATGAAAGATAGAAAGAAAAGATGTAGAAAGAAAGGCATCAAGGAAGAAATACAGAAACGAAGGAAGGACGGACGGGCGGGAGAAAAATGAAAAATAGAAAGAAAGAAAATAATGGGGAAAAGAAGAAGGAAGGACGGAAAGAAGGATGGAAGGACGGACGGAAGAAAAATGAAAGCTAGAAAGACAAGAAGAAAGAATAGAAGAATGAAAATAAAGGATAGAAAGAAAGGAAGAAACGAAGGAAGGAAAGAAGGAAGGAATGAAGGAAGGACGAAAGAAAAAAGCGTTAAAAAACAGGAGGAAGTGCAGAATATGGCGGCAGCTTCGGTTCGGGTATAAATTTAATACCCCATTACACCAAGTGGATGAAACACGTAGCAACATCCCATAATTTTATCAATCATGTGTGAACGATTGATGGGCTCGAGGGAGAAAATGGCTGAGATGGGGAGGTGATTGGGGGGGGGGTAGCGCTGTGAAGGTAGGTGGGGGGTGGGTTGGAATGACAGTTATTCTATGCGTATATTAACAACATAACTCCCGTGCTCACCTCATTTCCGGCGGATTTTAAAGCATTACTAAAATCGTTACTCCATCGGTTATCTTCGTTTACTTTCTGTTATCTCCGTAATCTCAAGACTTCTCGGATTCTTTATTAAAAAAAAAAAAAGAGGGGGGGGGGGGTTCTTCACATTTGTGTAAAGTTCCACTTCTTTAAACTACTTTTTTTTTGGATTTCTCACGTGCTCTCACCATCCTTTAACCCGTCTCTCAAGACCTTATGTAATGAAATTCTACGTGGAAAGAATCTGAAGGAATCAGATTTTGATGTGTCGTTTTCCCATTCTCAATAACTAGAAATTGCCAATGTTGGCTTGCATCGGTACTAGCTCCCTACTTTACAGTTTCTCTATTTCCTTCCTTAGTATTTTTTTGTATTTTCTGATTTCGATTTTTGATTTAGCGATATTGCTGACGAAAAGGAACAAATTATTTCAAAGAAAGTATCATCTGAAATGTAATTTTTTTTTAAACTAAGCGTCACAAGAGTTATCTCGACTTAATGGGAGTTACCAGCAGTGTGTGCAGTTTGACTTTGTAGTCAACAGTATGGCATTTTTTCAAAGTAATAATAAACTTGATTTTTTTTTTAAATTATACTATTTTGCAAAAATGAAATTATTATTTTAGTTTTATTTTGTTAATTTTTTTTTTGGCATCAACTTAAGTGCTAAAAGACATGAAAATTATCTAAGATCTGTTTACACATGTGTTCAAACCCGTCCGTATGTTTTATAGGTTCCCAGGCGAAGTTTAATTGAGCTATACTTGGTCACGGGGTTTGGTGATGAGCCGCGCATCAAACTCGCGACCTTCTTCAAACTCTTGGTTGGTTGTTTAAAAAAAAACATTATATGTTTCTAGCGTACCACTGCATTACCTTTCCCGTACCACATGGGGAACACGCAATTTGAGAAGCGCGTGTCTACATTCACATCTCTCTCATTTGACTACAGTGCTCACCCATACGCTCATATAAGTCTACACTTCTATAGCTGCTTGTGTAGACCTATTCTATGCACTTTGTTTGATTATCTGTTTTCAGATGATAATTATAGATGTAAATCAAATTTCAAATCACATGACGCTGGGCTTGGGCAAAATGTTCAATTGTGAATTTCTCGCCAAGGCATATGTAAATTAAAAACATTGATCAATGGATTATGTACGTCAACAGCAACAACAACAACAGCAACAACAACAATAAACAACAACAAAGGCCTACATTAATACTAGACACTTTTAGATTATTTGCGAAGTTGAAACATTAAAAAAAAATATATAGCCTATGAATATTGTCATACTATGTTACATTTTATAGTGTGTAATACCGGTAATTATCTTCTGAAATGGGCAGGCAATCTTTTCCTGTCACTTGACCATTGAACGTATGACCAGGGCCGGATTTACAATTGTAGGGGCCCTAGGCCACACCAATTTGAGACCCCCATTTAGAAGAATAGAAAATATTGCTAAGTTGTTTTTTTGGGACCCCTTATTTCACAGGAGCTCTAGCCCGCGGCCTAGTCGGCCAATCTGTAAATCCGGCCCTGCATATGATCGCTGCTGCTTGAGTCAATATGTGTCCATTGACAGTGTCGGAGACTGAGTACAAAACATGAAGGGGGCGTTTTAATTGATTGGCCAAGTCCAGGGTAAACATTACATACTACATGCGCGCTCACTAATCACGTATTGTGACAAGTAATTCTCGCTTGTGTGGGGGAAATGTTTAAAAAAAATGTCTATGTTGAAACAAACTTGATAAAAACCCAGCTTGTTTTTTGTCCAGGTGTTTACCGGACATTTTTTATTTTCTTTGGTTTTATTTCAACCTTACTGTTCCTAGTTCTGAATGAAACATTTTTTTGTTGTTCTTTTGAGGTATTTTATAAAAACAAAACACAAAAAATACACACACAAATACACAAAAACTCAAACACATACAAGCTTACCTACAAACACCCACAGACACGCAGTGGCGCAACTAGGGGAGGGGGGATTTGGGGGCATTTGCCCCCTCCGAAATAAAAAAAAATTAAAAGATCAGACCAAAATGTGTTTAAAATAAAATACAAATATATAAATAATGTGATTTTTTAATACAAGTGATTTTTTTTGCCCCCCCCCCACCTGAAAGTTTGGTCTAATTGAACCTCTGCAGACACGATAACAACACAATCACAAAAAAACCACATATCCAATCACACACATGCGTTCATGTATACGAGCGAAATTCTAACTGTCATATTTTTTTTTGTTCAAAAACAAATTGTAAACATTACAAGACAAGTTCTACCACTAAACACTTTGTCATCTGTATGTTGTGTATCAATGTTGACTAAGTCTATGACTCTATGACATTTTTATTTACAATTTTAAAAAGCAGAACCCAAAGTCAATTTATTAAAAATTTAAAGAAAAAATAAGTCATTAAATATTAGAACAAAAAAAAAAAACCAAAAAATCTGGCTCATTTAAACCGACACACAACTCAACGCATTGCCGCAAGCTGCACTAACATCAACACTCATTGAGATATGCTTAGGAAAGATACACATAAAATGGATACATCTCTATACTTATAAGACGCATTTGTTGTCTGTCTGTCTGTCTGTCTGTCTGTTCCCTTATAACTCAAGATCCAGACAAACAAATAACGTGAAATTTGTTACACATACACATAATTACATGGGGAAGGTTAAAGGACAGGTTTCATTTCATTTCGATGGGTAGTTTAATTGTAATTAATTTTTTTTTTATTTTAGTAATTTAAAATATTAAAGTAATTTCGACGGCGCCATAAATAAAATTCCTCTGTGACGTCATTTCTCGATGATCGAATATAACTTGCGCGCTGGTGCTGTATTGTGCCTTTGTGATGCAAAGAATTGTTGTTTTTTCATGCTCTCTGATTTGTACAGTTTGAGGAAGGTAAAGGAATGAAGAAGGATTTTAGAAGAAGTGTGAAGCCATAATAATAAGTATATATATATATATATATATATATATATATATATAAAGAGAGAGAGAGAGAGAGAGAGAGGGGGAGGGAGAGAGAGAGGGGGGCAGGTGGGAGAGAAAGGAAAGGAGGGTAGGAGGGAGGGAGGGAGGGGGAGGAGGGAGGGGGATGGACAGGGGGGAGAAAAGGAGGGGGAGAGAGGGAGCAGGGGGAGAGGGAGCAGGGGGAGAGGGAGAGAGAAAGGAAGGGAGGGAGGGAGGGGGTAGGGAGGAGAGAGAGGGGGAGGGAGGGAGAGAGAGGGTGGGAGAGAGGGAGGGAGAGAGATAAAGGGTGAGGGGGCAGGGAGGGAGAGAGAGGGAATGAGGGAGGGAGGAAGGGGGAGAGAGGGGGAGGGAGAGAGAGGTGGAAAGGGGAGGGAGGGAGAAAGGGGAGAGAGGGGTTAGGGAGGGAGAGAGAGGGAAGGGAAGGAGAGAGGGAGAGGATGGGAGAAATGGGAGGAAAAGATAAAGAGAAAGAGGGTGCAGGGAGGGAGAGAGAGGGAAGGAGTAGGGAGGAGGATGGACGGGGGGAGAGAAGGAGGGGGAGAGAGGGAGATGGGAGAGGGACGGAGAGATGGGAGAGAGGGATGGAGAAAGGGAGGGAGGGGGAGGGAGGGAGAGAGAAAGGGAGAGAGGGGGTAGGGAGAAAACAGAAGGTAAACAGAAAACCTTATTTTAAACCCGGGCAAAGCCGGGAACTTGCAACTAGTGTATGTATAAGCAAGGACCTTTCTGTGACATGTCCAACAAATAGCTTGTAAGTTATACATCCCCTTTTTTTTATAATTCAATGTAAGCATTCACGTAGATTACCGGAAATGAGCTCGGATAATAGTTAAAGTTGAAGGAAAAGATTCGCAAAATTAACTTCCAGCTCAGCACAAAAGAAATTAATTGAATTTTAAATAGAACGTAAATGTGGCGTCTTATCTTCCATTACTTCTCTCCCCTTTTATGACCTTTCTTTTTAATTCAATAGTTTCAATTATTTATAGAAATGGGCGGTACAGGGGCGATCACTGGTATTTGTATTCCTCAATCTATTATTCCTGGTTGTATCAGAGTTATGTGCTCTTATTTAACACTATCACGTATTGTAAACAAAAAACAATTTCATTTCATTAAAAAAACCATTAAAAAATGAGTAATTATACTCGTATCGTTATTGAAGTAAGGATCAAAGTACGTCAGAACTTTTATGATAAACTCAACAAGTTTTGCAGACGTCACGGCACAGCGAAATGCCAAAATGATTAACGCCGCGATAATTTCGACCGAGACGATCAATCGTTTTGGTCAGTCCCGGAAATTGTACCCAACGTCCGGTTCTATTTAGAGACACGAGTATCCCTGGGCACTGGACGACAAAATAATCTGTCCTGTACTATCGGCCGAAATTCAATTTTTCTTTTGGCAACATTTTTTTTTAATAATATATCATTTTATATTTATTATTCGTCAATACAGGACGTGATAAATTTGCTGCCACCATCTTTACTCTCCACTCCACCCCCCCCTTCCACCTACCCGCATTGTAGCGCATTTCATACATTCTTATGCTGTACAGTGTTCAGTGTGTGAAGTCCCTGTAAGGATGAGATAAAATCTCTTAGATCCTATGAACCACTAATGGGACGGTTTTTATGGTTGCTCTTCTTTCATCCCCACCATAGCCGATAGAGCGATGGCCATGGAGGCACCACGGGAGATATATCGGGAAAATGAGCCCAAGACCTGAAAAATTTTCCTTGGTCCTCACTGGAGATCGAACCAGGTACCTTCAGGTCGAATACTCGACTTTAATAAAGTAATAATATATCAGATTGTCAAAAAGTTTTTTTTTTGGCCCTACATATATCGGTTAAAAATAATTGTTTATATTCTCAACTTAATTACTAGTAATTTATCAATATTGTATTCCCCCCATATTACCTTTATTAACTACTTTATACATATTGTATTCCACACAATACTATACGTTGTAAAAAGCTACACCATATTAAGAAAGCCAAATGAAAGTAGATATAAACTGTGCTGCACATTTAAAAATTAAAATAAAAAAAAAAACAATGACGGAGAGAACGGCCAAATATATGTATACCGAATAAGTCAATGCTCTACAGTACGCAACAGCCAAATATGTGTAAGCCGGATAAGTCAATACTCAACAGTACAAATATACATGTTGATGAATGCGTGACTAATATCTGTGTATCACGATGACGGCGAAATGCGCCTGTTGTTTGGATTTAGAACAGACCCAAATAAATCAATCATCTTCGAAACATTCCATAGTTGTTTTTTTTTTTATCACGTGAAATTGATTGAAGTTCGTCTTATTTAATTATTATTGTTATTATATGAATGAATTAAAGGTGACCACCTCTGGTCTGTTAGCTTGGAAATCACATTGACCTCATGTGTAGCCGCTCCTGATCTATCAGCTGGGAGACCACATTGACCTGAAGTGTAGCCGACCCTGATCTATCAGCTGGGAGACCATATTGACCTGAAGTGTAGCTGACCCTGATCTACCAGCTGGGAGACCAGATTGACCTGAAGTGTAGCCGACCCTGATCTATCAGCTGGGAGACCACGTTGACCTGAAGTGTAGCCGCTCCTGATTAAACAGCTGGGAGACCACATTGACCTCATGTGTAGCCGCTCCTGATCAAACAGCTGGGAGACCACATTGACCTCAAGTGTAGCCGCCCATGATCTATCAGCTGGGAGACCACATTGACCTGGAGTGAAGCCGCCCCTGATCTATCAGCTGGGAGTCCGCCTGTGAGACAGCGGACGTTACATAAGCGTGCATCCGTCAAGATCAGTGGACAGCCTGATGAAGTAGAGGAAGGTAAAATACTACCAGACAGCTAGCCCCCCCCCCGTGCCCCCCTCCCACCCCATGAGGAGAGGAATGATGGTAAAATAACAAGAAAGAAAAATGGCCAGATTTTGTAATACGTGCCTGAGGGAAATAGCTAAAAGGTTTCCGGACCAAAAAAAAAGTTATTTTTTATTTGGGTCCCTAGAGGCTGTAGGCATACCTATGTGATTGTATCTAATGTCACTTCACATTTGTGATTGTATCTAATGTCACTTCACATATTTGATTGTATCTAATGTCACTTCACATATGTGATTGTATCTACTGTCACTTCACATATGCGATTGTATCTACTGTCACTTCACATATGTGATTGTATCTACTGTCACTTCACATATGTGATTGTATCTACTGTCACTTCACATATGTGATTGTATCTAATGTCACTTCACATATGTAATTGTATCTAATATCACTTCACATATGTGATTGTATCTACTGTCACTTCACATATGTGATTGTATCTAATGTCACTTCACATTTGTGATTGTATCTACTGTCACTTCACATATGTGATTGTATCTACTGTCACTTCACATATGTGATTGTATCTAATGTCACTTCACATATGTGATTGTATCTAATGTCACTTCACATATGTAATTGTATCTAATATCACTTCACATATGTGATTGTATCTAATGTCACTTCACATTTGTGATTGTATCTACTGTCACTTCACATATGTGATTGTATCTAATGTCACTTCACATATGTAATTGTATCTAATATCACTTCACATATGTGATTGTATCTAATATAACTTCGCATATGTACATTAGCTTGCCATTGCTAACTCAACTAAACAGATTCATTCAATCATCATTTAACTCCCATAATATATTAATTAGCAATCACTATTGTAACAGTGTGGAGAATTTTTTTTCCGGTTTATGTTTTTAGACTTTTTATTGCAAGGTTCATAAAAACGACAAGGGTAATTTGCTTTAGTCTGGCTTTGTACAAATATTATTTGTTAATATTTCAATCAATACATGATATACTTGGTTCACAAAAGGGATTTCTTAAAAAACCGTTTTTCTCAATTAAGAACAAGACATGGAGCAAATCATGTGTTATATTGTGTTTTAATCAATAGTGAATGCAAAAGAACATATTGTTTACATTATTGAAATTAAGTTCGATTTTATTTTAACATTCATTAATACAAGTATTTTAAGCTTATAGAATATTCCAACAAATTAAATCTAAAATGAACTATAAGAATGACTGACAAGACCTATGAATAGACGATATATTGGTCTTTAAACATTTTCATACATGTCTTCCCCATTTCACTAATACATGATTTTATTATTCTAATAAAAAGTCGCATATTACCGAAAAAATAAAATCTTTTATTATAAATTTCGACCGTTTAAGTAAATTTCCGCAACATTTTGTAGAATCTTGACCACATAAATTCTCACAAAGTTATTTTCAGAATAAAAACATTCATCTAACGAAATTCTCATATTGAAGACACAAATTCATCAGCCCAGCAAACATTAGACACATGTAGACACAATGCCCAACTATATTTGACCTGATCGATGCATAGACCTGGAAATCTCTGAACTCTAGAAAAATCTACAAAACAAAAAGTTCACTTTTATAGGTTTCCCTCCAGCCAAAAGGTCGGCCAGTTATTGTGTGTTCAATTAACACGTCTCCTTTGATTACATTTGCTCCATTTATGCGTCCAGCCAGGTCGGGGATTTCAGCCCTTAACTCAACGGGGGATAATGTGATTTAACGGCCGCTGGACGTTTTTACGTTAGGGCCGTCCGTGGGTGGGGCTGTTGAGGTGGAGGGGATGGGAGTTTAAACTGGAAGTCAACTATGACCTAGTTCACCGATAAAGCTGGCAATCAAATTAATGACAAAGTAAACATTCAAACCAAGAACTGACAGTATGTTAAAAATAATAACTAAACTTACGTTCAAACCGAAAAATAAAATTTACATTCTTACTAATAACAAACTTACATTCAAACGGATAACTTTGCAAGCCATGTTAAGTGTTCGCGTGCTCGCTGAAACCCTCGACTGTCACATATCAGTCATATCAGGGCTGTTATGCTAAACTAACGGGGCCCACAACTGTCATCATATCAATTATTTCAGGACTGTTTTGATAAACTTGTGGGGCCGGTGACTGTCATCATATCAATTGTTTCAGGGCTGTTTTTGGAAAACTTGTGGGGCCCACGATTTAAGGGGGTCCCCTCTAAAACTTAGAAAAATGTTTATTTTCGATCAACGAAATAATAATTGACATAGACGATGTGTGGGGGTCCCTTTCTGTGTGAGAACCCCTGTATGTTTGTGCACTGCCCAGTCACGTGTGAATAGTATTGTTGTGTGTCCTTAGCACTGGAGTTTCATTGGCGCTTGAACCTGACGTACCGATCTAGAGTTGATAAAATTATACGATATCTATATAATACATTTTGTACATTTTCTTTCCTTATTCATATTTACACATTTTGATATAATATTTTTCGGCTTTGTGTTCTATGTATATATCTACATTCTAGGTAGCGTTCATGTTATTTGTTTTTTTGTTTTGTTTTTTTGTATAATTTAATAGTTGGCAGTCCAGTTCTATACTTACGACGTGTAGCAGACCTCAGATCCTGGTTGTTGAATCTGCCCTCTCCTTCCTCGCGACTATCTACAAGACCAGGTCAACATTGACTACCATGACGGACAGCCCTGTAGCAGTTACGACAGTCAGATGGACATAAAGTGACCTGTTATTTATCCGTGGTCGAAATCTCCACTAATTTATCAAATAAATATATTCAAAGTCGTTGTTTAACAAATAGACTGGCCGTGGTAACAAGATATAGATTAAATACAAAGTAGAAACATACAAAACTCATTTGTCTAACTTAGCCATTAATGATTTTTTTCCGTTTTTTTTTATATTAAAAGATCATCTGATCTGGGTCAATAATGTAGTAGGCAGCACGGTGGTTCTAGCCATCTCTGTTAGCTTTTCTCCAGATTCAATCCATACTTCAACATTAAAACAATACATTTGTTAAAATCTAAGTCTATATTTTTGTAACTAATTTTTTTTTTAATAATTAGAAGTCTGTTTTCTGTTATTAATTAAGTCTTTTTTTTTAATTAATTAGGTCTATTTTAATTAATCAACTCTATTTTGATTAATTAAGTCTATTTAAAAAAAAATAAGTGGTTTTTTATTATTAATTAAGGCTATTTGTGAATTATTCATGTCTTTTTTTTTTTAATATTTTTCTTTACTCGTTAAGTAATATTTAATTAATTCTGTTTTCTACACATAAGTCAATACTTCTATCTATCATTTCTCATGCATGATTTGAAATCGAATTTCTGAACTGTTATTATACGATCGGTCTCTTGAGTTCCGCCGTTATCAATGCAGTGAGTAGACTATCAAGTATCCGGCTTGATGTTGCAGGATAGCATAACGGATACTGTCAAAGCCGCATAGGACGGAGTACTAGATCAAGGAACAAAAATACCAATTTTTTTACCACATCTATCACTTTTTTTTATTCAATATTTTTTTTTTATTAGGGCGGATAGTACCGTGTCCGCTTAACCGAAAATATTTAAAACAAAATTCTGCTATTATTGTGTATTGTCGTCTGTCCACTTACTGGGCTGACCAGGACCAGATTACGAGTTATCATTGAATCACCATATTTAGAAAGTGAATGAAAAAATAGGAAATAAAACTAAAAAAAGAAATCAGGAATAAATTATTCCCCAGGGCATTGACAGATCGATACGTCTGATTTGGTATCGATACTTAGAATGAGTAACAAATGAAGTATATACATATATAAATATAAAAATTGTTTCTGTGGATGATATAATTAATTGTCAAGTTATGAGAGAGTGCAGACTCGTCTGTCATAGTTTTAGCCCATAATTGACCGGCACCGCCCAATCCCCGGCTGGATGTGTGTGTGTCGACAGGACGAAATGATGGATACAAGTTGTGTTGTGATGTTAGTTTCATTTCATCTCTCAGAAACATATTTTTGTGCTATCGTTTTTTGAGGATTGGGGGAGGGGGGGAAGACGTGGAATGGACTTTGTGTTATGGCGGCTTAGGGGAGGGGAGGCATGGGGCGGTGAGGGTGGAGAGTGGAGAGAAATATTAGTGGCAATTCGGGGAAAGGATTAGACCTTTTGGCCCCACCTTCATTGCCGGTGACGTGACGTCACATCCCGCAGATTGACGTTCTGTCACTCCACAAATTGAGGCCGTGCACCGGTAAACTGATTGAACGTCCACTCTTAACGAATGGTATTGATTAGACCTGTGGTCAATACTTTACTTTTTTATTTTTCCTTCTATCATCCCAGTCGAGGGTGTAAATATAAAATTGAAGACGTGCTCATGTACTTAAAAAAAAAAGAAACTGTTTGAGAATTGGTTAATCTCAGAGCGTCCCAACTGTGAACCTGCAAGACCGGAAGTTTACTGTCAGCGGTTCTAAAAAATATCTGCAGCAGAACATAGAATCTGCATTTTTTATAATCAAATCGTATGTATATTGTTTTATATCTGCAAAGCATGAAAGGTGACTTAGTGAAGTGGTCTCCAAACCCCACGCCCGCGGCGATAAAAAGATTGGGGGGGTCCACTGCCCTAGTTTAGTTAAGACCGGAGAATGCTTCATGAAATCATTCCTTCATTTAACCCTTGACCAGGTTTGTCATTTGGGGGAACAAAATGGACACTGCAACAAACAGGTCTGGGGGGGGGGACTATCGGTCCTGTTGCTCTGCGCTCGACTGTCGACCTGAGGACCCCTGGTTCGATCTCCAATGAGTTCAATAGGATATTTTTAGTTCATGGCTAATGACCACCTGGTGCCTCAAAGGCCATTGCACTGTCGGCTACAGTGGGGATAAAAGAAAGGTACCACATAAGACAACAGTCCCATCAGCGCTTTGTAGTATCATCTAAGAGATTTCATCTTATACTTACAGGCACTTCACACTCAGACAGGTAACTCAATTACTCTCCTTGTCCTGCGGCCGCCTAGATGCTCGGTATATTTTAACATGTCCATTCTTTGAAATGTGCCCAATGATTTCTAACCCTAACCCTTTCCAACGTTTACCTTCCAGAGTATCTCACTTCAGTTAGTTGTACAGAATGCAATCACATAAAAATATTATTCTAACAACGACAATGTTTTGCTCAGAGCAGCTGATACGAGCGATGAGTGACTCGTTGAGACTAAATTATTCAGATCAAGAATCTTGTGATATTGTGTTTCCAGGTGATCATTTTAAATGCTCAAATCAAAACGCAGTATATAACATTTGTACTACATTACAACTCATCTTGCTCTTCAAACTGGTCATTCGTTCTTCAGTTATTGTTTTTTTTTATTTGCTCAGTTTTATTTATGTTAACATTTCAGACACCAACATTTTGCTTTGAATAAAATCTAGATCAACACCTCATCTTCAAATTTCGAATGATATCCCAGAAAACAAAGACAGTGGGATAAATCTGTTCTCTGTATCAACATATTATTGATTTACAAGTTACGACAATAACAACAATGTGAAGATTAAATATACGAATAAAGGCAAATAATTAATAAGAATGTTGTTTCTGTTTATATAAGATTTCATTGGACAGACGTCACGTTCAAAATTCTGTAATCTGATTGCTGGGATCGTCCGTCAGGGTCACATCAACTGAGATTGCACATTTCAAATATATATACATACATATATATATATATATATATATATATATATATATATATATATATATATATATATAGGGTTGCCATATTTTTTTCACGGACCAACCGGGACAGTTCTGTCTTTTTTACTTTAGGTTTAGGAATGTCGGTTTCGGGGGGGGGGGGGGTATGAAAACAGTAATGTAAAAAAAACACTTAAAATATAGAATAGATAATCTTTGTTATTTTATTCATAATGGTACACAAACATGATATTTTTACAAAACAAAACAGTTTTCTTCTTGTTGTACCACTCGTATTTTTCACTTCTGTAAATTTGTATTACTGTGTTACTTACCAAAATGTTACTGATCACACAAGAGCAGATTAATCATTCACTGATCTAATAATTTTGCTCAACTATTTCCAAGAAACTGTGCCCTGAATCTAAACCGGGACAATTTCAACAACCGGGCGGGACACCGGGACAACCCAGTATATCCGGGACTGTCCCGGCCAAACCGGGACGTATGGCAAGCCTATATATATATACATTTATATATATATATATATATATATATATATATATATATATAACAAATGATAAATATTTGGCCTTTCCTGAAATATTTGTTTTTTTTTTTTTATTATCCACATTAAGCCTACACTTGTGTTATCCTGTGAGTATCCTAAATTTATCCCGAAAATATCCCATCAGTGAATAAAAAAAACCATGATGCCGAAGCGCATCTTTTTTTTCCCTCGCGGGCTTGCTAAGATTAATCTTGGTCCGACACGCTACCGCTGACCACAGTGGATATTTGTCGACATGATGACCAAGTGCTAGGGTCCTGGTATCATTTCATTACGGTGGAGACGCTAATAGAAGAAACACTCACAGCGGGTAGAAAGATAAATTCAATGTAATTAGGTATTCATTACAGTCTGCGGGTAGTAGAAGTGATTTCAGTTTCTAGCTAGTAATTATTTTTGTAAGTCCCAGGTTTTTGTGGGAGCAAGTATTTAGTCCTAAACGAAGAGATTAAATTTAAGCGTGTTGTGATATACCTATTTAACAGCCAAAAAAATAGTGAAATGTAGGCTATTAGTTATTTAAAATAAAATATACGCAAAGTGTTCAAATCATTTAAAACTGAATATAAACAGAACGTTCTAGTTATTCTACATTGTATACAAGCAGAGTGATATGGATAATTTAAAATCATTAATAAGCTAGACCTTGGAATTATTATCAGAAAATTTTATAGTTTTACGTCAAGCATGACATATTTAGCTATTTTTCTTTTCAGCTTTAAATCACAGATTTAGTTCGTTGTAATTATCAGTCGATCGTTTAATAACCTGTGTTTGTGTTTTCCACTAATTTCTTTGAGAAAAAAATAATATTCACTGTTGATGCCATTTGATCAAGTTCCACTAACACTTCTTGTTTCAACAGTGAAATGCAACATTACATATGATATGATCTAGGGCAAGGGGATGGCAAACCTTTTGATTCGCGGGCCACTTTGGGTTCGTAAATTTGACCTGTGGGCCACACCAAGAGCAGAATGGTGATGTGTTGACATGAACGAATGTAAATGACATGCAAACGTAAAAACGAAACGATAGGATACGAGAGGCGGGCCGGGTTAAATTTGGAAATTTGCCCGCGGCCCGAAGATTGCCCATGGTTGATCTTGGACAGTGAGTATTTTAGCTAACTAGGGTTACATTTGGAAACAAAATACACACGTGGTTAAAAGATACATAATAATGTTTAAGTATGAATTTTTTTTTATTACAAATAATCGTATGAAAATTTTGCTGAAATAATATTGAAAAATATGATTAAATATCAAGGTATGAAATACAAAGTATTACCATATGAAAAAAAATCCATTTTTTTATTATTTGATTAAAAAGAATGTAAAAACAATATAGAATGAATAAATAAATTACACATCAGAAAAGTTCATCAGTTTTGCAATCAGGATAACCAATGTTAAGATCCTGAAATGATAATGCTTAAAAACATAGCCAACTAATCAGCATGTCTTTTTAAAACTATTCCTTAAACTTTACAAATGTAACTGACACACTAAAACTAATCAATCATGTTCCTTAAAGTTTACCAAAATCTTTGAGACAGTTAAATCATGAACAGTTTGTAATAATTTCAAGTCTGTAATCAGTTAACACACGTCAGTTTACCGCGAGTACATTCTAGACATACGACGGACTCGATCGTCTTACAAGACAACTGTACCCTCCTATCACGACACACACACATATCCCCACTAACCAGACGGCCAGACCCCCCGGGGGTAGAGTGACATCTTTTGACCAATAAAACAGTTTCAGCTATTTCCGTTAAAAGTAAGAGATGGTGGTGTTCTGAGGAGATGAGGGTAAGGGTAGGGGGTGGGAGTGGCATCACTTCTTAAGTCTTGATGTTCATTTCACAGGACAGGTCAGTTTGATTAATTAAGTTTGCCACTTGAGACTGGCCTACCCACCTTTCCCTCCCTCCCTTCCTTACACAACCAGCACTCCACCCACTTGCCTTCTCCCCTTCCCCCCCCCCAAACTTTAAATTGACATTAACGATTTTATTTGTCGACCCACCAGCCAATTAATTTTACTTGTGTGTGTGGGGGGGGGAGGTGGGGATGGCGGGCAGGGCGATGGTTCTCATTTTTTTAAGGTCGGGAGGTTCCCGGCCGCAACTCGGATAATTGTAAAGAAAATATCCGACTCTGGTTCCCTTTATTTTGTTCACAGGACAAGTTTTAATTTTTTAAAAATATTTTTGCTTAAATTTTTAGCTTTAAAAAAAATTATTCCGTCTAACTTAGTTAAAAATTGAACAAAACCAAATGAGATATAAAGCAACTGCATCATGGTTCGCTACAATATAGTGAACTAAATATCCCCGAGTTAGTTGACGCGCTGCTAATAAATCATCTATATATCTAGATAGGAACCCCACAGGTATATGTTCTAGTAATGATAACTTATGATATTATGAGTTATTGTTACACTCCGTGGTGCATTTTGTATACAAACTTTACACAAAAAAAATTTGTTTGATATTTTTTTTAAAAAACATTGCTACAACCAGGTTGATATAAGAACGACTTATCTTATACTGCAGAAATATATTACCTCCCTTGGAAATATTGTGGGGCGGATGACCGAAAGATGTAAATACTCGACTGTCAACCTGAGAGACCTGGGTCACATCCTCGGTGGGAACCATGGGAATATTTCCAGGTGAAATTGTGCCCCGATGGCCCGCCCGGACTAAGATAACTTTACTTTTTTTACTTGGAGGTAGATTAAAAAAAGAAGAAATTTTCAGAATTATATTTTTTTGTTCATTGTGTTCTAATATTGTAAGTTTTATTTCATAAATTAAAATGTAATTGCTTTTGTTTGATTCGAACATCATTTGCCATTTTTCAATCCATTTTTCAATCATAAACTTACCTAAATAAAAATTTCGGAATTTGTGTTAAATTTTCATATTGCTTATATACCATTATTTTGACATTTTTTTTACAATCTGTTACTATCACAAAAATAATATATATATATAATACCCTGTGACAGTTACAAATTGGCTAACGTTAAATATATGTAGTCCAACATGGTCATTGCCGAAACAATTAATTTTCTTATTAAAGTTGTGTAACTTTTTACTAGACACTCTAAGGTAGCGGCTACATGCGGTCCTTAGAATGAATGATATTGAGACAATATGTTAATGGTATATTTTTTAACTTTCATTCTAACCAGTCCTACACATAGGCAGTTGCTAAGACATCCAACTCTTTTTAAGATTGTTATTTTGCCTAAACTGATATATCAATTAAATTGTAATCCATTGCTGTTTTTTTTTTTAAAGAACACATTATTGGAATTATCTGGATACTATTGATGTGTTAGGTATTTCTGTCTATGGGTTAGTTCCTTATTCTGGCTTGCGTACATTGCTATAGTTCTATTTATGGGTTAGTTCCACATTCTGGCTTGCGTACATTGCTATAGTTCTATCTATGGGTTAGTTCCACATTCTGGCTTGCGTACATTGCTATAGTTCTATATATGGGTTAGTTCCACATTCTGACTTGCCTATATTGCTATAGTTTTATCTATGGGTTAGTTCAACATTCTGGCTTGCCTACATTCATTGCTATATTTCTATCTATGGACTACTACCACGTTATGGCTTGCCTACATTGCTATAGTTCCATCTATGGACTACTTCCACGTTATGGCTTGCCTACATTGCTATAGTTCTATCTATGGACTACTTCCACGTTATGGCTTGCCTACATTGCTATAGTTCTATCTATGGACTACTTCCACGTTATGGCTTGCCTTCATTACTATAGTTACATCTATGGACTACTTTTGTATCAGAGGTTTATATACTCCACAACAATTTCTTTTAAAAAGATGATTTCCTTCATGCGTCTTGTGCAGCCCTCCCAGACAGGTCAATACGACCCACGTGGCCCACTGGTACAGAGCCTGACATGCCTGCCCTAAATGAAACTCCACTAGTGTGAGGTGTCCATGATCCCACCGTTACTGTGAGAATGGTGAAATGAACGAGCACCCTCCACTTCGACCACAACGGCAGGTATGGGCTGTGCCAGCCTTACCGCCAACACACTTTCATTTCTCATCCGACCTTAGTCTATGTCTGTTTGTCTGACCAAATTAATGTTCTCTGTATAAATAAAGCAAGCTAAAATTCCATGGAGGACACTGGCTAAAGACATGCCTAAGAAGATATACAATTAGTTAAGTAAATGTATAAATAACTTATCATGATTTTACCTCCCCTTTTTATATTTGTATATATATATATATATATATATATATATATATATATATATATATTTGTTGTAGCCCTTGAGTCTTAAATGATGATCATATTTAATTCATTTAGACCACATTTGTTTTTTTCTCTCCTTGTTTATAATTTTTTTTTCCCTTTCTTAAAAGTTCAAAGTTCACGGCACTTTACTCCTGTGTTGAAAGCTGTAGAAATCTGTTTAGTGTACGCCATAATTGGGGGGAAGCTGGTGGCACGCGTTACCTAAAATACAGGATTAAGTCCGCTCGGGATGGTTGCAGCTTAGCTAATGGTCAGAGAACCTGGACTGGGGAGTAGAAAGGGGGGGGGGGGTGGAGGGGGTGATGGCCCTTGTGTAATGAGGGGGAAACACTCTTCAATAAGTCGGAGACCGAGGGTGAACAAAAGGAAAGCCGCGCTTAGGGACGAAGAAAATGGGAGAATGGGGGGGGGGGGGCAGAACAAAAAATCAGAGGGTTTTTTAGGGGGAGAACGGAAGGAGCGTGAAAGAAGGATGTGTGGGTAGGGCGTGTGGGGTGGGGGTAAGTAAAGCTGGGGGTCAAGCTGATTTGGAGGATGGTTGAAGAGAGGTCCACAAGTTTCCAGAAGAAATGTCTCGAGGTCACACAAGTGTTGAGATGATGGGCTCAGATGGAACGGGGGCTTGAGAAAATGAGAAATTGTCAGACACGTAGGAAAAAAAAGAAGTTCCGGTGGTATATGGGCTGGAATAATAGCAGAATGGCTGTTGTTGTTGTTGTTGTTGTGGTCGATAAGAGCACGAATATTGTTTGTTGTATGTACAAATGCACAATAATTGTTTTTTGTATACATTCATGCACCCACATTTTTTTTTGTTAAGAGATGAACGCACATTTGTGTTTATTTGGATCCTAATTGAGCAGACGAATTTCATTGAATAGGCGTTGGAGGAAAACACAATCAACTTTTTTTTATGATAACGAAAAAAAAAAAATTCTCAGTTTGCCTAGAACTGAACTAAATAAAATAAGACACCAGATTGTTCACAATAGTCAGCTCTATTTAGTTTTTTTTTTTTTAAAGCAAAAGTATCTAATAATATAATAGCCATTTTGGGTTCTGTGTTAAATCGACAGTAAATAATTAATACAGCAGTATTCCAGTTTTAAATACAATCATGTTAAAATCGGATATGCCCAAAACAAACAAAAAAAATAACCTAGCCTACCGATCAAGCCTAAGGGGATATAACTCTATGCAAAGGTTTTGCAGGGTACTAGTGTTGTTTTCGTTGACGAAAACTAAAACTAAAACCTTCGTTGACGAAAATGTTGACTTTTCGTCAACGAGAACTAAAACTAAAACTAAAATTAGAAACAAGACTAAAACTAGACGAAAACTGAAATTATTACAGGAAAAACGAAATAAAAACTGAAACTAAAATATAGTGTTGCTTTCGTTCACGAAAACGAAAACTAAAACCTTCGTTAACGAAAATGTTGACTTTTCGTCAACGAGGACTAAAACTAAAACTAAAATTAGAAGCAAGACTAAAACTAGACGAAAACTAAAATTATTACAGAAAAAACGAAATAAAAACTGAAACTAAAATATGACCTGGGACTAAAACAACACTACAGGGTACAGCTAGTTACTAGAGTAATATTTGTATGTGGCTAGGAAATATCCCAAGTCGGCAGCTCTTTGTAACGAGAGTAGAAAACAAGAAAAATTTTGCGGCATTTTTATAAATGATTTTCTTTCTTGTCATAATTATTTCCAACTGTATAAGATCAACGACCCCGCGGTGAGTACAACAAATACAGCAGACAGTTTAACACAAACAGACCGACAGTAGGGCAGGAATCCCTAGAGAATGTCTTACACACTAACCGTCTGACAGTATCTGAAATCAATCTGTCAGACATAGCCGACACAATTTTATTGTCATACTTCATTGTCTGTTTGTTATTACATTGTGAAAGTTGAATGGTTGAGATGTCGCTACATGTCATCACAGTGTCAGCGAAATGATAAACCCCTACCGTTGGTGATCTTGTAACTCCCCTTATAATTTAACTCAGATGCACTTAGAAATATATATATATATATATATATATATATATATATATATATATATATATATATACCTGCTTTTTCTTTGTAAAGGAAGTAATTTAGCTGTTACATAAAGTTTATTAATTTTTCTACTTTTAATTGTTATTTTCGTTTTTAAAGGAATATTTTATTTTATTTTTATAATAATTTATCTCTTACATCCCATTGTTTCCCTATACTCAAAATGGCATCTTACACATAACGTACACATGAAGGGGAAGGGCGAAATCTTCGTACAGATATATATATATATTCCATTCTGAGAACATCAGTTACTTATCTTGATAACACCAAAAGTATTAATTTTTTATTGAAATTTCGATTAGGCTAAAGCGTTAAGAAATTGACATCATAACAAAACTAATACTAACAAACTTCAGAAGTTTGACTGAATTTAGTGAGATGCACTAATTAGATAACCCATTCTAAATCTAAAAAAGGCAGTCGTAAAATCTGGTCCCAACGCCTCTTAGTCTCACAAGGCTGTCTGATACATGAAGTTGTATGATGGGGGTTTGTGGGCCTGTATTTAGTCTCACCAGGCTGTCTGGTACACGAAGTTGTATGATGGGGTTTGTGAGTGTATATAGTATCACAATGCTGTCTGGTACATGAAGCTGTATGTTAAGGCTCGTGAGTCTCTATTGGTCTAACAAAGCTGTTTAGTAAATGCAAATGATATTGTAAGGTGGGGTTTGTGCGTGAAAGGCGTGGTGGTGGTGACAGCAAGTTTGAATCCAATCGAATTTCAGTTACAAGCCGCTACTGTGGAGCCTCCATTGTATCCTCGGCTGTGACCGGTACATAGTAGCCACGTTGCAAGAAAACCATTTCTCAGTAGAAGTTATCCACAGTAGCCAAGCAAGATTAGTGCGGATGTCGTAAAAGTTTTGTTTTAGTGCTTATGCACTATTCAGATTTGGAGCAAAGCGACAAAGGACATTAACTTGCACCTGATATCTCCTTATGACTCTGGTTTTTCAAGATCAGTATATAAGAAGGAGTTCTGTCAGTAAAGTCTTATTAGTTTGATTCGAGGAAAGTGTCTAAATTTAAATGAAAACTTACTTTAACGGGGCTAGTGAAGAAACGTTCACCTGTTTCTAGTAACCAAGGCATGTGGAGGATTGTGTGGCTTGCATGTGGAGGATTGTGTGGCTTGCATGTGGAGGATTGTGTGGCTTGAATGTGGAGGATTGCGTGGCTTGCATGTGGAGGATTGCGTGGCTTGCATGTGGAGGATTGCGTGGCCTGCATGTGGAGGATTGTATGGCCTGCATGTGGAGGATTGTGCGGTCTGCATGTGGAGGATAGTGTGGATTGCACGTGGAGGATTGTGTGGCCTGCGCTATCCACAACTTTTACTGTTTCTGAACTAATTTCAGGAGTGAGCCCATGAATGGATAAGTACAACTTCGTGTACACCTGATATAACCATAGCTTGAGCCCATCAGAGTCAGGTCACTAGTAGTACACTCTAGTACACTGGTACTATAAACACATTGACTCTATAAAAATATTTCATTTCTGAGCCTACACTGTAACAAAAAAAAAACTATATAGCAATGTTATTTATTTATTTTTTTGTAAGAAATAGGTTTTAACATCATAAAAAGTATGCAAAAAAAAAACATTAATTTTTCGATTTGTAGACGTATTAGTAGGAACAAATTCAAGGATGATTACTGATGACATGAAAAATATCATATAGATTATATTTAAATTCTAATCTTCTAGATCAATGCCTAAATAGCGAATTCCCTTAAGAATAACTGGCGACAGATGGAACATCAGCCGGAGGAGATTTTTTTACTGAAGAATTATACAAAAGTAATTAAATGATTCATCGCACTTCTTGCTTTCCCACCTATGGATGTGTGTGTTAAGTCCCTGTAAGGATGAGATGAAATCTCTTAGATCCTATAAACCACTAATGGGACGGTTTTTATGGTGCCCTTCTTTCATCCCCACCATAGCCGATAGTGCGATGGCCTTGGAGGCACCACGGGAGATATGGCGAGGACTTTAGCCATGACCTGAAAATTTTCTTTAGTCCTACCGGAGATCGAACCAGGTACCTTCAGGTCGACAGTCGAGCACTTTACCACACGACCATCCGTGCCCTTTAAACCTATGGATGTAGCGCCCGTCTTTTATTACCACGCTAGCCAATAGTACGATGGTCATGGAGCCACCACGGGTGACTTGTATATTGAACCCTGGTACTCCAGCTCGACAGTCGCGCGCGCTCTACTCTACTCCGCTCAGTGCCATCCAATTGTTAGACTTTCTATAAAAAACATATTTATCTTTAAAACCTGCTATGTTGGTATTAATGTTCATATTATTAACACACAAAGGACTTTTCAGAATTAGGAAATAAAGCACTAATACGTTCTATCTATCGAACTGTTGCAGTATGGTATGACAGTGAAACTGTAATTTGTTTGTTGTTTTTAAGTACTAACACTAAGGAGACGATTATATATTAAGTCTAACAGAAGTGGCACAAATGTCAGTAGATGTCAATGACTTCACGTGTCATTTGACACTCGAATCAAAAGCCACTGCATGGCGTGACATTTGACTTGTGTGTCAACGAGTTGACAGCCGCCGCACGAAGGCCCCATCAGCGGCATTACTGGCAGAAAAGAATAATAAACAAATAAACAAAACAAACAGCAACAAGAGGCGGTGGCAGTAGCGTCAGTGGCTTCAGGGGCGGACCCTAAAAAAAAATGCCGCCCGCCCCATCACCGTGCTGAAAATGACTAAAGGTGGGGAAAATGCCGCCCCTAGCTGACGGTAAAGTAAAATGCCGCATGACCATTCGTTACATCCTTAGTCACGCCAATGAGCGACACGGCGACTCCTATGCACAACGTTGCTCTTTACGACAGGCACGCCCCTGTTTGAATTTGTTGATGTCTGTGCGGAAGTTGATGTGTGAAGTCCCTGTAAGACTAAGAGGTAATCTCTTAGATCCTATAAACCACTAATGGCCGATAGTGCAATGGCCATGGAGACACCACGGGAGATATATCGGGAAGTTGAGCCATAACCTGAAAAATTTCCTTGGACCTCACCGGAGATCGAACCAGGTACCTTCAGGTTGACAGTCGAGCGCTTTACTGCACGACCATCCGGAAGTTGATAACGCTATTCATCAAAGGCAGTGATCAGATGGTGTACGGTCAGTGTTTTGAAGACAACAGACCAATCTTCTGTAGCGCACAAGACGATGTAATGACAGAGTGCCTGCCTCTTTATAACTGCCATCGATACATGCCTAACTTCATTATATTGATTCTCTTTTTTTTCTCTTTCTTCAATACATCCTAGCCTAGACTGCAGGGTTCGATAACAAATGTTTGTAGTATTGATGCACTACGGAACATTTATTTTAGTGAGGAGCACGAACTGTATAATGATTAGGATTTATTTTACTTGACTTAATTCTTTGAACTCCTGGCGGAGCAAAGTGTCTATGCAATCACTCTCCAGCGCAGTCTTTTTTTTTTTTGGAGGGAGGCCTTTTTCAGTTCCCCCCCCCTATGTTTGGTTGCAACTATTCATCACTTGTTCGCAAAACCCAAATGGAGATGGGCCGGCCACTCACTCAGGAAGCCTCTGGACGGAATTACGAAAATGGCTCTGCAGTGGAAACCCCATGGCCAGAGAAAGGTTGGCCACCCAAAGACCACTTGGAGGAGAACTTGCGGATCTGTTTTAGCATTGAAATAATTGATAATTTCACCTAAAACGGGTCTCTCTCTCTCTCTCCCTCACCTCCCCCTCTCTCTCTCTCTCTCTCTCTACAACCTTCAGGTCAGTATAAAGGGATTTTGTAGTTCTTGGCAAGACAAGAAGGATGATAGTTTTCATTGAATATCTTAATTCTGTTCTGTTACTTTTGAAGCTATTAATATTATTATTGGTTGGAAATATTTTTTTTTATTACAGGTATAGACTACTATTTTTCTATTTGTAATGTCTCTGGGGGAGAGGTATTTATCTTAAAGATCCTATCAACCACTAATGTTGCGGTTTTGTAGTGCCCTTCTTTTCATCCAACCATAACTAGTAGTGCATGGAGACACTACGTGGGATATAAGTAGATAACTTCTAAACACACAAACACACACGCGCGCTTACACATAAAGGTATAAAGAGAAGAATATTCTTCATATAACTATCGGCTATCATCGTTATCTTCAGTTCAATCCTGCCTATACTTAATTTGATCTCGTACAAAAGAAAAAATGAATATATATAAAACCGGGCTACGTCTGGGAAATTATTTCCTAGTGATGAAATGAGCAGTTGATATATTTTAATGAAATGAGCAGTTGATATGATTTGATGAAATTGGCAGTTGATATCTTTTGATGAAATTGGCAGTTGATATCTTTTGATGAAATGGGCAGTTGATATCTTCTGATGAAATGGGGAATTGATATCTTTTGATGAAATGGGGAATGTATATCTTTTGATGAAATGGGCAGTTGATATCTTTTAATACAACGGCCTTTTAAATTTAGATTTAGACCAATTTCCAATGCTTTCCTATCAACACTTTCCTTTTCACTGCTGTGTGTTTTATTCAACGCTTTATAATGCAGACCCAGCGCTTAGTCAAAACTTTGATTTCAAAATTGTGTTGTAGGTACGTCTCAAAACGTATAACTCAATCAGACAGTGACGTTAAGGAAATGTATTTAAATCCAGCAACCCATTAGCATTCTCAAAGATGCAGACATTTTCCATTGTTTTTTACACACTGCAGAGATATTACTAGGAAACCCTGAAACTACATGGTAGACTGATACAGAAAATAAACCTGTGATTTAATGTGACTCAATCGTTAGCGGTTTATTACAAACCGTATGATACTTTGAAATAAATACTTTGTTTTGTAATAGTTGCGAGTGCACTAAGTATATAACCGGTTTTTCCCCAAGTACGAACTAGATTATTTCCCTTCTGTGTCTTTGTGTTGTTTGTTCTTTCGGACAAGCAGTTATTGTGTTCTAATTAAATTCAAAGGAAAACGTCAACCAAATCAAGTTAAGTTTTTTTCCTTACGGTCTGTCTGGGTTGTGTTACGACAAACGTACACTACAGGATTAGACATGTTATGTTTTTGGCTGCTCAGCGAAGTTTGTGGTTCCTTTGCCATTTTGGGTTATTGTTGTTTTGTTTGTTTTTGTTTAGTTATTTGCATTGTATATAATGTGTCAGTGGCTGAATATGGTATTTATTTATCTCATTTGCGATTCAAATAGTTTAGAAAAAAAAGGTTTGAATAAATAAAAAAAAATATTCCTCTTTTTATTTTGATTTTTTTGAATATTTTTTTCCATAAAAAGAAAGGATCCCTAGAGCTTCACAAAATAAAATAAAAATACAAAACTTTTAAATTGAATTTTGACTTGAACTTTTCCCAAAAGACTGGCAATAAAACATGCCAGTTTGTTTTCTACAGTTTTATCAGTTTCATGTTTGGCTTTCAAAGTGGCTATGTATTATTCTGGGCTTAACCAAACACGTGGCTTGTTTCTGTCCGAGACCCAATTGATATATATTCACTTGATAGAATCTCTTCATTTAAAGTTTCCAACGCCCTCAAACTGACGGTCATATATTCCATAAAAAATCCTATTCGTTGAGTTTAAAATAGAAATGCATATGTTTTAAACGTTATTCGTGCTGTAATGAATCATTTAGTGTCAGGTTCGACTTCGTCATTAGAAGCAAGTTTATATAAAGTGATTTACGAGCCTAAGTGACCTATCGGTGCCCCGAAAAGTAATGCAACAATAGATGGTCACTATAAAGATTTATGAACGGACTCAATGGTTCAATGCCATGCGCGACACCTATCGGTCGACTGCATGCCATATGTTCGAGCCCCAACCCCGCTCCCACTCAGTGAGACTAGTTCCTCTGTGGTGCGCCAACGTCTAGTGCGCCAACGTCTAGTGCGCCAACGTCTAGTGCGCCAACGTCTTGGACGCCAACTTCTAGTGCGTTAACGTCTAGTGCGCCAACGTCTAGTGCGCAAATGTCTTGGGCGCCAACGTCTTGGGTGCCATTGTCTAGTGCGCCAACGTCTAGTGCGCCAACGACTAGTGCGCCAACGACTAGGGCAGCCTCTGGTATTGGGCAGTAACAAAATCATTTCGTTCCTTTTTTGGCAATAAGAAAGAAGCATGCTTGTAATGCTTACATGAACATGAACACCAAACGTAAACTTAACAACGCTTCAGTTGGTGTTTTTGTTTTATGACAGTTCCCCCCAAAAAACTTTCCAATAGCCTGATCGATAACTTTAATGATAGATTGTGGGAGACATACAGCAGTATGTGGGGTTTGTACTATCGATGCGTGGCCGTATCCACTCTTCATGAAGATAGATCAAAGACTTACCGGTAAGGTAAAATTAATATTCGTACGTGTGAGTGTGTGTTGTGTGTGTGTGTGTGTGTGTGTGTGCCATGTTGTGAGTAATTTTACATGTAGGGCATTCCGATAGACTGTGTGGGTGTTGGGGACAGACACCAATACACCCCCACCCTCTCAGCCTAACAGTTGCATATGATTTGTTGTATTTGATGTGACATTTTTTTGGATAATTGACCAGTTGTTTGTAAGCTGAAATAATATTATTTATCTTTTATGTATCTACTTCTCCCATTTATTATGAACATAAATTTATCCTTAATGATACATTCTCTGGTTGAACTTTTTGAAGCTAAAAAAAAAATTATATTTTATCATTCTTTTTCCTTCAAAGTTGTTTACATGTTTTGTATACTATTGATGTTTTAATTATTGTTTTGATGTTTGTTTGTTTTTGTTTTTTAAGCAAAGCGTGGATACAAAATAAAGAAATGTGAACAATTGTTGTATAACACGGTTCAATATATCAGATTCCTAAAAAAAAAACAGGGTTTCACCTGAGTTCAGCTTGAATGGTTGGACGATTAAAAACAAAAGCATCATTTCTGATTGGCTGATTCAAAACCTCGACTTGGTTAGCAACTTGTTTGTATTTTGGTAATGCTATTTTACGTTCTCAGCAATTAATAAGCTGATATAATAGGGCAGGATTGGGGGAGTTATACTGTAATCAGGGGAAATTTTTTCCAAGCATGAGTCACACAGAGTCCTTAAATTTAACAGAACGGCCGGACCAAGAAACGACATATGAAGTGTACTTATGATATCATAAAGACTAAATATCGAGGTAATTTCACGCATAATTACCTGTCAACAAAATATTTAGGGCACAAAATATTAGATTTTTTTTTTTAAATTGCACATCGATGGGTGTCTGTCTTTCTGCAATAACCATAATGTCGTCATAGAAAATGACGTCAGTTATGTGTTTCCGTGGTCGCCGCAGCTTCGACAAATATGGAGATGTAGAGAGGTAAACAACAAATATATAATCAGTCGCCTATTAAACGATCAATTGATCGTATCCCTATCTGAACGGTTGCTCTCTTGAACAAGTGCCGGATAACCGAAAGCAAAAACTCATGGGCTAGAAACTCCCAGCGTTCATTCTTTCGTTATGGACGCCACTGGCTTTGAAGAGAACGTAGTAAGCCAGTGTCGTGGACCTTTTTTTTTTTAAGCTCTCCTGATCACGTGATATGCTAGCAGGGCCGTTCTGAAATTTTTTACAAAAAAAAAAAAATCGAGCTCCGGACTCTCGGGTCGACAGATAAGTATTCCATACCGCTCGGCCATCCGACTGACCATTAGAGGTGGAAGTTAAAAAAAAACAAACTTTTATTGGCGTTGCCCTGGGCAAATGTATTGATCGTGGCCCACATAGAATTAGCCTTTATATGACTATGTAGTAGAAGGGGAAGGGTACTTTGCATGTGGTGGGGGGGCGCCTGTTGCCCAAAACGGCTCGTCACAAAGTGTGGCTCAACTTTAATTAATCCCTGTGAAACATGCTGAAGATTTTTTTATTCATGTCAGAGACAGGTACTCCAAACACAAACCACGTTTTGGTTTTTGGTACTCACAGACTGGGTACTCAAGACTAGGTTCTCACAGATTTGGGTACTCACAGACTGGGTAATCATAGACTGGGTACTCACAGACTAGGTTCTCACAGACTAGGTAATCATAGAATGGGTAATCATAGACTTGGTACTCACAGACTAGGTTCTCACAGACTGGGTAACCACAGGCTTGGTACTCACAGACTAGGTTCTCATAGACTGGGTACTCACAGACTTGGTACTCACAGACTGGGTACTCACAGGCTTAGTACAGACTAGGTTCTCACAGACTGGGTACTCACAGACTGGGTACTCACAGGCTTGGTACTCACAGACTAGGTACTCACAGACTGGGTACTCACAGACTAGGTACTCATAGACTGGGCACTCAAGACTAGGCTCTCACAGACTAGGTTTTCACAGATTGGGTACTCACACACTGGGTACTCACAGACTTGGTACTCACAGAATACACGTTATTTGAAACGGGTGAACTGTTGAAGCAATCACGGGCATAAAAAATGTTGTATTCAAGGCCGGATATTCCCGGGTTGCGTGTTAAAGGAACTTCTCTTCCCCCAACCCCATCCCCTTCAATGTTGGGTAGAGTCCGCTGTTTTAAGTTGTTAGTGCCTCCTTATGTCCGTGCGTGTGTGTGTGTGTGTGTGTGTGTGTACGTGAATAAATGCGCGCGCAACCTCTCTTCCTTCCTTACTTCTCACAGACATAAAAAAAATAGGTTGAAGTCTTCATGAAGTCCGTGAGGACAGAAAGCTTGAACAAGATCACACCATTAAGTAGTTTGGCAACGTGAGGGTGTAGCTTTTAGATCGCATGATGCAAGAATTACGAAAAAAAAAATGTTAAGAGATAGGAAACAAAAAAAAAAATCTAAGTTGTCGTTAAAATTAAAAAAAAAATGGAAGAGATGTTCTGAGTTGACTCCTTTAGCTAGAGACACACACATGTCATTTCAATCAAGTAGCAGCCAATCGAAACACCGATCGGTAATGCGATACGGCACTCGGCTAATATCGCACTTTGGCGTGTCGCTTATGACGTCATGGTGCTCTGAATATATCAGCGGAGATGAAGTTGCTTTAAAAACAAAAACACAACAACAACAAAAAAATTTCGGTGATTAGCATTTACCATCGACAATCACATTTCAACTAAAAAAACCTAAGAGATTACTTTAAATATATTATTGCTGGTTCGTTTCAAATTACAATAGAACGCCGTTTATCCGAACGTTTATTATCCGGAGCGTCAAATAGGCGGACCAGTTTTTTTTTTTGTCAACTACATGGACTGTATATGAACACGTTTTTGAATAGTGCAATGCTCAACAGTTGTTTCTGGTGAGGCCAAAAGTGACGGGAAAACCCAGAGGTGAGGGGATCCCGTCATAGACGTCAGAAAACGTTCCTAATTTAAAGCCCTTCTATCTCGCCCTAGTTCTGAGAAAATTCTAAATTTGTTAAACACCTTGCAGCGAACAAAAAAAAAAAAGAATGTGTACAATGGTACTGCGCAAAATAAGTGATTATTTTCAACAATAAGGGTAAAATTGCGACATTTTGCACCTAGTTTTCTTTTTCTTCAAGCACGTTTCCCGCGTTGGATGATTTCTAATATTCCTATAGTGAGTGTCCCGTTTTATATGCCGCATGGATCGCATTCGGTTTTCGGTTATATGAACAATCGCGTATCGGAACATTGTGTACAGTACCAAGTGATTCGGATAAACGACGTTCGACTGTAAATCAAGTGGGTTACCTGTTGGAATCCTTTATCCGTAAACATTCTTGGGGCTGCTGTCTGTTTGAAAACAATAGGATGCTACAGTATACATTTTATTTATATTATATCATGGACGAGCAAGCGGTCGCCCAATGAGTGCTGCCCTTTGAAATGTGAAAAAACCTCCAATAAAGGCCAACGGTGCTTTGCAGTGCCCTTCTTCGTGATAGAAAACTACAAAAAAAAGGTACCACCCCCCTCAGTAAATAAAATATATTCAAGATGAAGGTTAGAGTCGCAACGATATTTTTGTGAAGGGCCCCAAAATTGTCTGAAAGTCTGTGCCGTGCGCCCCCTAAGACCCAAGAACGGCCCTGGAAACGCAAACGTAAATTATATTCTTATTTAGCCATGTAGCTGGGTGGTTGGACGAGAAGTTACGGGGAGACTCCGAGATAGTAGTTGGCATGTGTTAACTTCATTGTGAGTATTCAATGCTTATGGACCGTTAATTGTTGGGCTGCAGTAATACACATCGTGTCTGGAAATATGAAAGCAAATAACCCGGGAGCTAACTATTTACTCTTTATGTTAAATCTGATACTATACAGTGTAGGCAATATGAAATCATGTTATATCTGATACAAGAAACATTCAATACAGTGTAGGCAATATGAAATCATGTTATATCTGATACCAAAGACATTCAGTACAGTGTAGGCAATATGAAATCATGTTATGTCTGATTCTACAGATATTCAACACAGTATAGGCAATACGAAATCATGTTATGTCTGATTCTACAGATATTCAACACAATGTAGGCAATACGAAATCATGTTATGCCTGATTCTACAGATATTCAACACAATGTAGGCAATACGAAATAATGTTATTTCAAATAGTGGAGATTTTCAACACAGTATAGGCAATATGAAATCATGTTATGTCTGATACCACAGATTTTCAACAAAATGTAGGCAATAACAAAATAATCTCAACATCAGAGATTGCATACTAAACTAAAAATGTACAGAAAATAGAATTATTTCATGTGTGTGTGTGTGTGCGTGTGTGTGTTTTTTTTTTGTGGGGAAATCAGATATCTCTAAAAACTTTAACAGTTCTAACTAACACAGTAGTTTGAAAAATAATTAATTTATTGGAAAAAAATGGTGTACGTTCTTGGCGCAATTACCTTAAGGGCAAGTAGATATACAATATTTTAGCTGCTTCAAAATGTTCCTAATGAATATTTTAATATAAAAAAAAAATACTACATAATACGAATAATATTTAAACAAAAATTATTTACAGGGCTTACAATAATCAGGTTCTGATAACATTTAGTGTCGTACTGAACGGATGCTAGAAATTGGAGGTGGGGTGAAAGGGATATTCCCACTATATGTGTTTTACTTTACAGGGATGTCAGTTTGACCAATGCAATAAGCAATTTTTATCAAGTTTTAAGCAAAGTGATTTACATTTGTTGATGGGGGGGGGACCCTTATTCGACCGCCCTTTCTAACAGATTTTAACGGAAACGCCTCTGAACACATTGAAACGGAAGGAAAGGAGAGGAGTGAATTGATGCGCATTGCCAGCGTATACTGCCTGTGTAATTGCTCGTGTAACTGCCAGTGTAGTGTAACTGCCTGTGTAACTGTCTATGTAACTGCCTGTGTAACTGCCTGTGTAACTGCCTGGACAAAGACATGAATGTTGTTTAGACGTTAGTAGCAAATGTGTCAACCTGTGTCTGCTGGAGACAAAAGATGTGTGTCTGTGCTCTGAACTGTCTGGCATCACTGCTACTACCTAAAGTCTTTGTTTGATCGACGGTTCTTGGTCTGTTGTTTGTGTGTGTATGTGTGTGTTTGCTCTACGTGTATGCGTTTGTGTATTTAGCTATGTGTGAGCGTTGCATTGCGCGCCCGTGTGTGAGCTGTGATGTACAAGTAAGCTGTTGACAGCTACAAGCCGCATATGTCATTCTTCGCCCATCGCACGACGTAAGCTGATTTGAGAATCAAACAAACCTCTGGTGTGGGTAGACGGGGGGGGGAAGGAGGTGGAGGGGGGGTTATGGCAAGGTTGGTGTACCGGTTGTTGTTGTTTTTGATGTGTGTGGGGGGGGGCGGTGAATGTTTGTCTGGAAACACAGAAATAAAAGGAAACTTGAACTAATTGGTAGAAAAAAAACATTGGTAGCAAAGGAGTAATATTGATTGTTACCAGGGCAGGATTCAGGCTTGATAGGGCCCTAAGCTATTTGAGATATGGGGGCCCTTTAATAAAAGTCCAGATAATGAGACTCAAGACACTCTATTTGTTGTGTTCCATTCTTCGAAATGACGTCATTTAAAAATGGTACCTGGGACGTATACCCTTCCAGCACCCTTCTTCCCCCACCACACTCAAAATTTTTTATGCCTCGGGCAAGGTTGAAAACCCGTCACCTGTGACCTACATATGAGACAATGCCTCAGTGGTGATTGAGAAATCAATGAATGATCATAGCGACAAACATGATCTAGTGCCGTCAACAAAAAACATTGGTTTCAATTTAACGATGGGATATATTCATTGGAGTGTTTTGATGACGTAATTTTTTTTTGTTTTAAATAAATTAAAATAGTGTGTCTGTCTGTGTGTGTGTGTGTGTGTGTGTGTGTGTGTGTGTGTGTGTGTGTTTGAAAGTTAACAAAGAGATATGAACTAAATAAATCACTCAAAAAAAAAAAAAACCAGTGATGTACAGTGATTGGTTTTATAAAAGGAAATTCGTACTGAAATAAAAGTTGCATTGAATGTTTATGATACAAGTTATTAGTGGCTGGACAGTTTGTTTATTAATTGAATGTTTATGATACAAGCTATTAGTGGCTGAACAGTTTGTTTATTAATTGAATGTTTATGATACAAGCTATTAGTGGCTGGACAGTTAGTTTATTAATTGAATGTTTTGATACAATTTATTAGTGGCTGGACAGTGTGTTTATTTTTACCATACAACGTTTACTGCTGTTTATGTTTTATGTTCTTCAACAGTTTTATTTTGATATATTTCGTTACAGTTTTGTGTCACATTCGAAGACCGGATAACTATTGATTATTTACATTCTTCATTACTTTTATTTGATCTTTTGTGATTATTGAGTATCGGTACGTTGTATGAATTATGTTTAGTATCGATACATTATATGAATGTGGCAGTGTTTTAACTCGTTTGTTCTAAAAATAGAATGTGTGAAAGTTAACCAAGTGACCTGTTCACAAATGTCAAACATGTTAGTGTAGGTGTGGCGTCACATTTATCTGCCTTATGAGGCTTTGCAACTATTCTTTAATAAACTCTTATGGTGGTCCGAATAAACACTTATAGAAGTCCAATAAACACTTATGGTGGTCCAAAATAAACACTTATGGTGGTCCATTGAACACATATGGTGGTCCAATAAATACTTATGGTGGTCCAATAAACACTTATGGCAGCCCAATAAACACTTATGGTGGTCCAATAAACACTTATGGTGGTCCAATAAACATTTATGGTGGCCCAATAAACACTTATGGTAGACCAGCACAAAATCGATGCTTTGATACGGTATTTTTTTTGGCAATGACCACAACCAAGATTTCTGATTTCGAAGTACTATGGATACAAATATTTTATTCAAATAAATGACGTCATAGACATGTGTGTCGATTATTCAATTGAAGGTAACCAGACTACAGTTATTAAAAAATAAAGACCATAACCACCGGGTAGACAGATAAGGCGGAACGAAATTTCAAATCTTCGTTGTAATACTCTCAAAGTTGTGCGTCATCGCTATTTGCTCCATCTCTTATCATGGAGATGTTATCATGTTCTGTCGCCGGTTTCAGACCACATAAGCCGCTTAGAAATCGGGGGAAAAAATTTCATTTACTTCAAATGTACAGCTTCAGTAAAGCAGAAAATGTAATCACGGCGAATAGAATTCATTAACACGATCTATATTATCTTCTTCTCCTTTACTTGCTCTACATACGAATATTATTTTCATATCTTTTTCTCTATATGGCGAGATTTATCAATAACAAATTGTTTTGATATTTAAAACAAACAAACAAATAAAACCAGTTCAGGTTATATTTTATATTAAGTACTGATAATATGAAAGCGATAACTATCAACTGATTTTTACTTTTTTTATATTTTTTTTAAAGAAAACTTCACAGACGGATAAGTAATATTTGGACATCCCTATATGACAAGATGGCTGGTGTCAATTTTATACTAAAGTAGTTACCTGGACCATCTTAACATATGCACCAGCTTGGGCACTTGCCTGGAGGGGGGTGAGGGGGGGGCCACGATTAAAGGTTGCCCAACGACTAAAGGGTGCACCATGTTAATTTACCATTTATATTTCAGTATTTCGCTTGACGAGGAAGGTCCCAAATAAAGATAGGCCCAGGAGAGGGGAGCAATGATGCTCTTCAGATAGCCCCTGCCCTGGGAACTGAGCCTTTTGGCCAGAGGTGGGCTTAGCAAGTACGCGGGGCTGGTGCTATTTGCGGGACCTAGATCGGGTATTGTTTGCGGGGCATAGGTCGGGTGTTTTTTTTTTGTGGGGCATAGGTCGGGTGTTTTTTGTGGGGCCTAGGTTGGGTGTTTTTTGTGGGGCCTAGGTTGGTTGTTTTTTGTGGGGCCTATGTTGGGTGTTTTTGTGGGGCCTAGGTTGGGTGTTTTTTGTGGAACCTAGGTTGGTTGTTTTTTGTGGGGCCTATGTTGGGTGTTTTTGTGGGGCCTAGGTTGGGTGTTTTTGTGGGACCTAGGTTGGTTGTTTTTTGTGGGGCCTAGGTTAGGTGTTTTTTGTGGGACCTAGGTTGGGTGTTTTTGTGGGACCTAGGTTAGGTGTTTTTTGTGGGACCTAGGTTGCGTGTTTTTTTGTGGGACCTAGATTGGGTGTTTTTTGTGGGGCTTAGTCTGGGTTTTTTGTATGCCTAGGTTGGGTGTTTTTTGTGGGGCTTAGGTTTGAGTGTTTTTGTGGGGCCTAGGTTGGGTGCTTTTTGTGGGACCTAGGTTGGGTGATTTTTGTGAACCTAGGTTGGGTGTTTTTTGTAGGGCCTAGGTCGGGTGTTTTTGTGGGGCCTAGGTTGGGTGTTTTTTGTGGGGCCTAGGTTGGGGTTTTTTGTGGGGCTTAGTCTGGGTTTTTTGTGGGGCCTAGGTCGGGTGTTTTTTGTGGGGCCTAGGTCGGGTGTTTTTTTGGGGCCTAGGTTGGGTGTTTTTTGTGGGACCTAGGTTGGGTGTTTTTGTGGGGCCTAGTTTGGGTGTTTTTTGTGGGACCTAGGTTAGGTGTTTTTTGTGGGCCTTAGTCTGGGTTTTTTTTTGGGGCCTAGGTTGGGTGTTTTTTGTGGGACCTAGGTTGCGTGTTTTTTTGTGGAACCTAGGTTGGGTGTTTTTTGTGGGGCTTAGTCTGGGTTTTTTGTATGCCTAGGTTGGGTGTTTTTTGTGGGGCTTAGTCTGGGTTTTTTGTGGGGCCTAGGTTGGGGTTTTTTGTGGGGCCTAGGTTGGGTTTTTTGTGGGGCTTAGTCTGGGTTTTTTTGTGGGCCTAGGTTGGCTGTTTTTTGTTGGGCTTAGTCTGTGTTTTTTATGTGGGGGCCTAGGTTGGGTGTTTTTTGTGGGGCCTAGGTTGGTTGTTTTTTGTGGGGCCTAGGTTGGTTTTTTTTGTGGGGCCTAGGTTGGTTGTTTTTTGTGGGGCTTAGTCTGGGTTTTTCGTGAGGCCTAGGTTGGGGTTTTTTGTGGGGCCTAGGTTGGGTGTTTTTTGTGAGGCCTAGGTTGGGTGTTTTTGTGGGGCCTAGGTTGGGTTTTTTTGTGGGGCTTAGTCTGGTTATTTTTGTGGGCCTAGGTTGGGTGTTTTTTGTTGGGCTTAGTCTGTGTTTTTTTGTGGGGGCCTAGGTTGAGTGTTTTTTGTGGGGCCTAGGTTGGGTGTTTTTTGTGGGGCCTAGGTTGGGTGTTTTTGTGGGGCCTAGGTTGGTTGTTTTTTGTGGGGCCTAGGTTGGTTGTTTTTTGTGGGGCCTAGGTTGAGTGTTTTTTGTGGGGCCTAGGTTGGTTGTTTTTTGTGGGGCCTAGGTTGGGTGTTTTTTGTGGGGCCTAGGTTGGGTGTTTTTTGTGGGGCCTAGGTTGGTTGTTTTTTGTGGGGCCTAGGTTGGGTGTTTTTTGTGGGGCCTAGGTTGGGTGTTTTTGTGGGGCCTATGTTGGGTGTTTTTGTGGGGCTTAGGTTGTGTGTTTTTGTGGGGCCTATGTTGGGTTTTATTCGCGGGGCATGGGGCAAGTGGGGCAAAAGTAAATTTCAGGATTCCTTATATCATTGACTTGGTAATAATATATTCTACACTAAGGCCTACTTGTAGTGGGGTCAACTGGCTGTCACCCATTGGTCCAATCCATAACGCCTTCTCTGATAGCGGGAGGGGGGGGTACAGAAAATATATTTCTAATGCCCGCTTAGCACTTCTGTATCAGCTGCCTTCTGGACCAAAAGAGAAAAAAAAATAAGACTCGAACAACAGCCCCCCCCCCAATACCCTTTTCCCAACTTTGCCCTGTCTGTCGACAATCCCATTTAGCAAAGGATGTCGGGATACCGCGTGTAATGAGTTTCTTCCGTTTTAGAGCCTCGTAAAGACCGCGTACGACAGGCAGCTGAGTTGGGTGTAGAGTAGATGAGACGGAGGAAATATTGCCCGGCAATCACGTGACCAGTCTCTAGTTTCATCTGACCACTGGCTAGTGTAGTAGCAGTGCCACGTGCATGGGGTAATTAGGACTGGACACTGTCCCGAACATTTTCTCCCTCATCGTAGAATTTTTGAAGATAGTCTGGGACAACGTACTGGCGTTGTTAGACAGACTGACAGAAATACAGACAGGCAGTCAGTCAGACAGAAAGGACGGAGAGATGGACGGACAGTCAGGCAGACAGAATGATAGTATTAATAGAAATGTATTAAGTAAGGCAGAAATACATACAGCAAGGGAGACAGACAGAAAAGAGAACTGAGAAGCCGATGAGGAGACAAACTAACAGATTTTGAATTCGAAAGACAGACTAGAAAAAAAAAAACTTACAGACGAAATAAATATAGAGTAAATTGACGCATAAACATTCAATATTTCCAACGTTTACATACCGACATAATAATTCATTGTAAAAAGTAAACATTCTCTCAGTACATATAGAGACCATCATCTGTTTATTTTACTACTTCTGGCAATACGGTCCTGCTTAGCTGGTCAGTACATTGTCATGATTCAACTGTGTGGTCATTTGAAAAGAATAACCATATAAAATAAAAAGGAAATATATACTAAGTAATATTTTTTTAAATGTCGGATATTCTAAAGATTAGCCAGACATGGGTTCGGAATTTAAAAAGAAAATATAAACACCATTTTTTTTAGTAAAAATGTCAGTTGTTCCGTAAATATTGTCCAATTTTACCTTAATGGAATAGTGATTGTTCGACTATTTTACTACATCGCGTCGTCGCACGCAGGCCAAAATGGCGTCATAAGGAAAGCGGAAAAATTATGGGGGGGGGGGGGGCTCTTCAGGCGAATGCACGTTTATTTAAAATTAGGGGCATTGTATTGTGAACAGAATCATATTAACTGATGAGAAAAATGAACAAAGTTTAATAAAAGCTCAGCATTTTCAATTAGAAATAGGTGTGAGGTCTAAATAGACCCCTCGCTAATAGATTCAGAGGAGCCGTACTAGCCTAATTGATTCAATGGGAGCCGTACTGACCTAATAGATTCCATGGGAGCCGTAAAGACCTAATAGATTCAATGTGAGCCGTACTGACCTAATAGATTCAATGGGAGCCGTACTGACCTAATAGATTCAATGGGAGCCGTACTAACCTAATTGATTCAATGGGAGCCGCACTGACCTAATATATTCAATGTGAGCCGTACTGACCTAATAGATTCCATGGGAGCCGTACAGACCTAATAGATTCAATGTGAACCGTACTGACCTAATAGATTCAATGGGAGCCGTACTGACCTAATAGATTCAATGGGAGCCGTACTGACCTAATAGATTCAGTCTGAGCCGTACTGACCTAATAGATTCAATGGGAGTCGTACTGACCTAATAGATTCAATGCGATCCGTACTGACCTAATATATTCAATGTGAGCTGTACTGACCGAATAGATAATGGGAGCCATAAAGAACTTAAAGATTCAATGGGAGCCGTAAAGACCTAATAGATTCAATGGGAGCTGTACAGACCTAATAGATTCAATGGGAGCCGTAAAGACCTAATAGATTAAATGGGAGCCGTAAGGACCTAATAGATTCAATGGGAGCCGTAAAGACTTAATAGATTCAATGGGAGCCGTACAGACCTAATAGATTCAATGGGAGCCGTAAAGACCTAATAGATTCAATGGGAGCCGCACTAACCTAATTCAACGGGAGCCGCACTAACCCCAACAATTAGTTGCATACGGTTCTGAGCGAAATTCGGACACAATTATTCTAGATGAGCATATAAAAAAAAAAAGAAATTAAGTAGCAGCCTCATAGCAGCCTCATAGCAGCCTCATAGTTAACATTTCAACCTGACTTTCCATTCAGTTCAATTCCAACAATGTAAAAGTGTATCATCGGTACAAGCCATTATTGTAAGAGTACATTGAAATTACTATTTTCTGTGTGTTGTCAATGTCAAGGAAAATCTTCACTACGTGCCACATCAAAATGACTCACCCTTCAGCTCTACAGCCACTGGTGAGTACCAAAACATCCACATAAAACAGCCAGATACTAAGTACCGTTAATGAGCTTTACAAAAAAAAAGAGCGAGATGGGGAGATTGAGATGGGGAGATAGTGATGGGGGCCCTCGGACTGATTCCTAATCCCTCTACTCCAGTACGAATTTTGATTTTTTACTCCTCACCAAAATAACGAGGAAAGAAGATGGAAAGTGAAATATTTGTAATGTAGAATTTAAAGTTTTTCTCATCAATATATATATGACAGTGTGTCTGTCACATATGTATATATATATGACAGTGTGTCTGTCACAATGTTTTGTGTCTGTGTGTGTGTCACAGTGTGTGCCTGTCACAATGTGTGTGTATGTCACAGTGTGTCTGTCACAAAGTGTGTGTGTGTCACAGTGTGTCTATCACAATGCGTGTGTGTGTGTCTCAGTGTGTCTGTCACAATGTTTGTGTGTGTGTGTGTCCTAGTGTATCTGTCACGATGTTTGTGTGTGTGTCACAGTGTGTATGTCACAATGCGTGTGTGTCATAGTGTGTCTGTCACAATGTTTGTGTGTGTCACAGTGTGTCTATCACAATGTGTGTGTGTGAGAGTGACAGTGTGCCTGGGATAATATGTGTGTGTCACAGTGTGTGTCTGTCACAATGTGTGTGTGTGTCACAGTGTGTCTGTCACAATGTTTGTGTGTGTGTGTGTCTCACAGTGTGTCTGTCACAATGCGTATGTGTGTCACAGTGTGTCTGTCACAATGTGTGTTTGTGTGTGTCACAACCACTGACAGTATCGACCACCACAGTGTGTGACATGCACAGAAAAAGTACAAATTACAAACAAAAATAATTTACTCCATGTGTGGGAGTTGGACAGGGGTGCTTGAGGGGAGCTAAATAGAAAAGAAAAACAAAGCACACACACACACACACACACAACAAAAACAACAACATTCAATGAGCCTTCACGTTGCAAACTGCCTCTCATTATAGATGGATATGTTTCAAACTCTGCCTATTTATTATCGAATCTGCCTCCGAGCCTCGACCAATACTGCGCTTCGTTTCGTGATTCTACAATCAGTATAAACTCACTACCATGCTATGGGATGGGGGGGGGACTATATTAGTTCCCAAAAAAAACGCCCCCCCCCTCCTCACCACGACCCCACATTTCCCCGCACATATATCGCTGAACTTTATTTTTCTCCATTTTTTTTTTAAATCTTTAATTCCAAATTTCTTTTTTTTTTTCATTTAATCAACCTCCCTGAACCCGCACCCCACCCACAACCCCCTTTCCCCAAACCCATGTCATCTCTGCAATGACCAAGTTAATTAGATAATTCTACACTAACACATAACAGTGCGCGTGTTTCAGTCTGCCTGAAAAGATCGGAAACATTTTTTTTATTTTTTTGCTCAGACCTTTAATTGTCATGGGCGTGTCCACCGGAAGTGATGTCCTGCCTCTTCTTCGTTTTCATGTCGGAGTAAAATAAAAAAAAAACAACATCGGGACAACGTAATGATACAGTGATGGAAATAGAGGCGGGTCGGCGTCGGATGGGGGGGGGGGGGGGAGAGGGGGGTGCTAGGAGCGCTTTTTTTCCCAATCATATTGGTACTCTCAATGTCGATTCCAATCATTCAGTTACCGGGATAATAGCCTGGGGGTGGGGTGGAGGGGTTGGGGGGGGGGCTGAAGGGACACAGCAGCGGAGGAAAAAAAAAAAAGAATTCGTTGCCATTAATTTTGAAAGGTGGGGGGGGGGGAGAGGGTCGTAAAGTACTGACTCGTTGGAACCCCAGAAAAACAAGCGAAAGAGTTTTTGAAGCGAAGTGCTGAATTTAAAATAGACATTCCAATTAATCAATGTAATACCCTCCGACTGGGTAGTTCAAAGGTGGGGAGGGAGGGGGGGCGTGGGGTGGGGTAGATAACCACTGCTTTGGAATTTTCCTGTCAACCCCCGTTTCCTTTCGGTCGTTGAATTTTCGAATGGTGGGTGGGAGGGGGGGGGTCGGTAACATACATTTTGAAAGCGGACATTTTTTTTCCGAAATGTAATTAAATGACGTAGCCAGACTGGCTATAACCTATCGCCCTCCCCCCCCCCTCCTTTAGTGTTTCGTTTATTTGCCTGTCATACATCGTAGTTTATATTGTGAATAGTAAAATAGTACTTTCGAGTATAAATTAAAACAGAATAAATTATAGCCACTCAATCGAAATCAATTTCAAGTACACTTGACAATTGTTTAATATAAGAGAAAGTTTAAACTTTAGACGAAACATATATCAAGTGAAAGTAATACATTTGTGTGTGTGTGTGTGAGAGAGAGAGAGAGAGAGAAAGAGAGAGAGCGAGAGAGAGAATGAGAGAGAGAATGAGAGAGACAGAGAGAGAGAGAAAGAGAGAGAGAAAAATCACTTAAAGAGGAACAGTCATCATGGACCAACAGCTCGGATTGTGAAATACGTTTGAAAGAAGAACAGTTATTTTTATTTATTACCATAGTTGATACAATAACATGCAGACGTTAATAATAATAATAGATAGACAGAAAAACTACAAGGTAAATAGATATATAGACAGACTGACAGACATATAGAGATAGATAGATAGATAGATAGATAGATAGATAGATAGATAGATAGATAGATAGATAGATAGATAGATAGATAGATAGATAGATAGATAGATAGATAGATAGATAGATAGATAGATAGATAGATAGATAGATAGATAGATAGATAGATAGATAGATAGATAGATAGATAGATAGATAGATAGATAGATAGATAGATAGATAGATAGATAGATAGATAGATAGATAGATAGATAGATAGATAGATAGATAGATAGATAGATAGATAGATAGATAGATACTTCAATGAAACCTGTAATGGTTGACTTTAAGTAATCTAACTATCTGAATCTATGAACCATTTCATGTAAGGGTATGAATATTAACCAGCAACTCACAAATGGAATTCATTCACTGATTTCAAAGCATCTTATCAATACGTAAAAACAAAAGAACCAATTTTTCAGTTAAAATGTAAAGTGTTAACAATGGCATTTACTCTTAATTTTGACATAACCTGTTGACACAATCAACGGTTGTGATCATCTCTGATAGATAAAAACTTGAATATAACAACACCAAACAATCGAATCACGATTACTTCTCTCTCTCTCTCTCTCTCTCTCTCTCTCTCTAAATATATATATATATATATATATATATATATATATATATATAGATATATATCTATACTTATAAGACGCATTCGTTGTCTGTCTGTCTGTCTGTCTGTCTGCCTGTTCCCTTATAACTCAAGATCCAGACAAACAAATAAGGTGAAATTTGTTATACATACACATAATTACATGGGGAAGGTTATAGGACAGGTTTCGTTTCATATCGATGGGTAGTTTAATTGTAATTAATTTTTTTTTATTTTAGTATTTTACTATATTAAAGTAATCTCGACGGCGCCATAAATAAAATTCCTCTGTGACGTCATTTCCCTATGATCGAATAGAACTTGCGCGCTGGTGCTGTATTGTGCCTTTGTGATGCAAAGAATTGTTGATGTTTTTTCATGCTCTCTGATGTGTACAGTTTGAGGAAGGAATGAAGAAGGATTTTAGAAGAAGTGTGAAACCATAATAATAAGTATATATATATATATAGAGAGAGAGGGGGGAGGGGGAGAGAGGAAAGGAGGGTAGGTGGGAGAGGGAGGGGGAGAGAGGAAGGAGTGGGATGAACGGGGAGAAAAGGAGGGAGAGGGAGCAGGAGGGAGATGGGAGAGAGAAAGGAAGGGAGGGAGAGAGGGGGTAGGGAGGGAGAGAGGAGGGGAGGGAGGGAGAGGAGGGAGAGAGAGAGGGTGGGAGGGGAGGGAGGGAGAGATAAAGAGTGAGGGGGGGGCAGGGAGGGAGAGAGAGATAAAGAGAGAGAGGGGGGGCAGTGGGGAGAGAGAGGAGGGAAAGGAGGGTAGGAGGAGGGAGGGGGAGAGAGGGAGGAAGGTGGGTGGACAGGGGGAGAGAAGGTGGGGGAGAGGGAGATGAGCAGGGGGAGAGGGAGATGGGAGAGGGAGCAGGGGGAAAGGGAGAGAGAAAAGAAGGGAGGGAGAGGGTAGGGAGGATGAGAGGGAGGGGAGGGGAGGGAGAGAGAGAGGAGGGTGGGAGAGAGGGAGGGAGAGAGGAAAGTGAGAGAGGGGGGCGGGAGGGAGGGAGGGGGAATGAGGGAGGGATGAATGGGGAGAGAGATGGGAGAGAGGGTGGGAGAGGGAGAAAGGGAGAGAGGGAGACGGGAGAGGGAGGAGGAGGGGAGAGGGAGGACGTGGGAGAAATGGGAGGGAGGGAGAGATAAGAGAGAGAAGGGGGCAGGGAGGGAGAGGGGGGGACGGGGGTGAGAGAGAAGGAAGGGAGGGAGATAGGGAGGGGGGAGAGAGGGAGATGGGAGAGTTAGAGAGGGAAGGAGAGGGAGGGAGGGAGAAGGGGAGGGAGGGAAAGAGAAAGGGAGAGAGGGGAAGGAGGGAGGGGGAAGGAGGAGAAAGAGGGGGAGGGAGAAAACAAAAGGTAAACAGAAAACCTTATTTTAAACCCGGGCAAAGCCGGGTACTTGCAACTAGTATATATACTTATAAGACGCATTCGTTGTCTGTCTGTCTGTCTGTCTGTTCCCTTATAACTCAATATCCAGACAAACAAATAACGTGAAATTTGTTACACATACACATAATTACATGGGGAAGGTTATAGGACAGGTTTCGTTTCATCTCGATGGGTAGTTTAATTGTAATTAATTTTTTTATTTTAGTATTTTACTATATTAAAGTAATCCTCGACGGCGCCATAAATAAAATTCCTCTGTGACGTCATTTCCCTATGATCGAATAGAACTTGCGCGTTGGTGTTGTATTGTGTCTTTGTGCTGCAAAGAATTGTTGATGTTTTTCATGCTTCTATTTGTACAGCTTGAGGAACTTAAAGGAATGAAGAAGGATTTTAGAAGAAGTGTGAAATATATTAATAAGTATATATATATATATATATATAGAGAGAGAGAGAGGTAGAGAGAGAGAGAGAGAGAGAGAGAGAGAGAGAAAGAGAGGGAGTGGGAGGGGAGGGAGAGATAAAGAGAGAGAGGGGGAGCAGGGGGGGGAGAGAGGAAAGGAGGGTAGGAGGGAGCGAGGGTGGGAGGGGGTGGGATGACAGGGGGAGAGAGGGAGATGGGAGAGGGAAGGAGAGGGGAGAGGGAGATAGGGAGAGGAAGGGAAGGAAAGAGAAAGAAAGGGAGGGGAGAGAGGGGGTAGGGAGGGGAGAGAGGGAGGGAGAGAGGGCAGGGGGGGAGAGGGAGAGAGGGTGGGGAGAGAGGGAGGGAGAGATAAAGAAAGAGGGGGGGGGGAGGGAGAGAGGGAATGAGGGAGGGAGGAAGAGGAGAGAGGTGGGAGAGGGGAGGGAGGGAGAAAGAAGGGAGGGAGAGAGGGTTAGGGGAGGGAGAGAGAGAGAGAAGGGAAGGAGAGAGGGAGAGAGAGGATGGGAGAAAATGGAGGAAGAGATAAAGAGAGAGAGGGGGCAGGGAGGAGAGAGGGAAGGAGATGAAGGGGGGAGAGGAGGGAGGGGGATGGACGGGGGAGAGTAAGGAGGGGGAGAGGGAGGAGGGAGAGGGAGGAGGTGGTGGAGGGAGAGAAATGGGATGGAGGGAGAGGGAGGAGGGAGAGAGAGAGAGGAAGGGGAGAGAGGGGGTATGGAGAAAACAGAAGGTAAACAGAAAACCTTATTTTAAACCCTGAGCAAAGCCGGGTACTTAAAACCAGGGAGCATATACATAACTAAGTTTTAGAATCAGAAAACTTTCCCCATTATTAAAAAAAAAAGTCTGAATTATATTTTTAAAAAAGCATGTTCAATAGTCAATAAAATCTGATTCATTTATGTTTGACTTGGAGATTTCATCGTGATAATGTTTTGTTATTGATAGCGTTATTGGAGTGCAGTCTAGAGATATTCAGTTTCAATAGGAGAGTACATCAATGCATTTGAAAAGCACTTGAGTAAACATCAAATGTTGATTACGGAACCTTACATTTCCTTTTATGTCCCCTTACATGTTCATTTATTTATTATTTTTTTATGATTACAAAGATATCAATGGTGAGACTATAAGTAATCGAATCTATTTCTCTTTTTAGTTTACTATTTTTATTTTAAAAAAAAGAAAAGAATACATAATAAAGATCGATACGATATGGCAATTTCTCGATACCTTAATACAATTAATAAAAAAGGCATGTACAGTGTACCCTGAGGGACACATCCCCCACACCCACTTCTCCTCCCCCCTCCCCCACCCCAACGACAGCTCTTTCCCCTCCCCTTGCTGGTTCATCTCTCCGGGGGAAACTTGATCACTAAGTAAATCAAACCTGGATCAATCCAGACCTCACCCTGACCTCCACGTACCCACAACCTTTATCTTTTTATTTTTTTTAAAATTCCTTACACTCTTCGTTGCATTCGTTCTCTCTCTCTCTCTCTCTCTCTCTCTCTCTCTCTCTCTCTCTCTCTCCCATTCTCTTTTAACTTGAGAGGCAATTCACATCCTGTCTACGCAGGTCAGCTCTTGGAAGAAAATAAAAAGGTAAAAAAAACTGTCGGTCAGAGTTGTCTTTTGTCACCCAACCTTCCAGAAGTCCCAATGTGGTAATTTTTTTTTTTTGAAAGATGCCGCCATCAAAAGAAGAAGCTTCCCACACCACTCTCCCTCACTCCCCCCCCCCCCACACCCCTTTTCACCCAGGGTTTAATCCAATGAGGTCCAGTGGTATCGAACGATGAGGGGTAAATATTGACAGGAGGGGTTTCCTTTTTTTTACAAAGAACAAGTCACCTTAGAATTTTTTATTTTTGTTTGAAATCTATTTCTTCACCAACTGGCTATAACACGATCCGTAACTCTGTATTTTGACTCTGAACTTTTGTTTGTAGTTGCGTGTCGTTTCTTTTGTCATGAACCGTTCATTGTTGTTTTTATTAAGTTGATTTTTGGAAACAATTCTTTTGGGTTAAATCACATTTTATGTGAACATATATTTTTTTTAACACTTTGGCTTATTTTCGGGTTTTTTTTTCTTTTATGTTTAATTAGGTGTTTGTGACCCTTTGTTGTGATTTTCAGCTTCGTTTTCAACATTTATTGTTATTGGACGTTTCAAAACACAGATACATTTCAAATTTTAATAGCTATTACATCATACAATATTTTTAGCGTCAAAATTATGTTGAATAAAGGGTTTATTTTTTCTTTATACTTTATGTCACCATACCTTATGTCATCATACCATATGTCACCAAACCTTATGTCATCATACCTTATGTCACCATACCTTATGTCATCATACCTTATGTCACCATACCTTATGTCGTCATAACTTATGTCATCATACCTTATATCATCATACCTTATGTCACCATACCTTACGTCATCATACCTTTTCCTCCACGAAGTATTTCGTTTTTCTAAATGTTTACCCCCATTATTTGTTTGTTTGCCTGTTTATCTTGTGACCTACTCATCACCATATCCCTTAAAAACTCCATCAATAGTCCAGCTCAACTCTGTGAATGTATTTCCCCTTCTAGAACCTGTGTAACTGTCTTCAAACGTGTCACTAAATTAAGCCACACACTTGAAACAAACCCTTCTCTGCTATAGAAACAATGTTTGAACCAATTGTCTCGGAATAAATACTTTCTATTGCCGTGTAGACTTACGACACAAGTAGGGCCTACAGGTTAAAAGATAAACGGTTTTGTTTGATCGATAGAGTTTTGTTGGAATATTTCTCCCGTTGTCTTTCTTACTTGCTCTTTGGTAAAAATGGGTAATATATGTGTGTGTACATATATATATATGAGATTACATAAGGTACGTCCATTGTTTGGTAACCGGCCAATGCCTTGAAATGACGATATGAATGAAGAGTATTGTATGAAAGAGATAAAATCTGTTACGAATTTATTGAGTTCAGAAATGTACTAATGCAAGAAAAACTTATAGCTGAAAGATTGACCACTAGGCGTGGCCGACTGACTTTATATATGACTATACTTAGTTTGGGATAGTTGCAATTTTGATAACTTATTACACGGAAAATATTGAACAGGTATACGTGTACTAAAATGGTATTTACTTCAAAATCTAAACAAAAAAAATGACTACTAAACATCAATAATAATAGTATGATTCTAAGAATTGGAAAAAAAAAAGTTATCAAACCTTGTCATAGAAGATGTTAGAATTTAGAAGATCGTTGATTGGCTGTTAGACTAATGGCATGCTACTATACGATATCATTGGAATGAATCCAAAAATAAATATTACTCAATAAAAGACTAATGATTGTGAGTCATGTTTTATCATTTTATGTTAATTTTTTTTTTTTAACTGATTTCGTTCGCTCTCAAATAATCAAAATCTTAACGTGTAGGTCAAATTTTTACTTGGTTCCAATTTTTTTTTACTGAACTTTACTTTCAGTTAAGTCATTATTATTGCAGCGTTTTTTATAATTGAAACTATACTTTTTTAATTATTGTCGAGCAAACTGTAAATCATAAATGTTGATTTTATAGGCCGTCACTTTTGATATTCGCTTATATATTTCTAATACATCGTTTTTTTAACATATAAACAGTGTGAAAAGTGGCCATTAAAAAGGTGGTTTTTATTTTCATTTCGGAATTTTTTTTTCCGATATGTTTTGGTCTAATTTCTAATATAGTTTTGTTAACATGACCTAAACGGATGGTCGTGCGGACCGTGTGGTGAAAGCGCTCGACTGTCGACCTGAAGGTACCTGGTTCGATCTACGGCGAGGACCAAGGAAATTTTTCAGGTCTTGGTTTGTCCCCGTTATGTCCCCCGTGGTGCCTCCGTGGCCATTGCACTATCGGCTATGGTGGGGATGAAAAAAGGGCATTGGTGGTTTACATGATCTAAGAGATTTCATCTCATCCTTACAGGGACTTCACACAAAACGACCTAAAACGTCCGCTCCGAAGTACTTGTCTATTACAAAGATTACTCTGGGTCATAGAGAGTTAACCCATTGTCCTGTTGAGCCCCCCGCCCCCCCCCTGTCAAAATGTTACCGGTGGCGATCTGCCCCTCGACCCCTCCCCCCCGCCCACCCACACAATAATGTTGTTCCGTTTGTATTAAATATTTAATTAATTCAAAATAGAATCAATGTGTAACATTTTTTTTACGTCCACTTCGATCTACAGCCGTATAAAGTCAATATTAGATCAGAACCTATGTGTCACAACAACTTAGTAAACAAAACACACGTCTTTGTTTCAGTTGCACCTTATAATCATTTTAAAAAAAATCAATATGTTTATGAGGTATACAGGGATTAATAAAAGACAATCCTCCATGCGTCCGAGAGATTCTACCACTGGAAATGAAAAGTCATCAAACAGGTCACAGAAATTACGAGAAACTAGGTCAGATAATGGCTTTTAATAACAGCCAATATGAATGCCAGAAAAAGCCATAGATGAGCAAATTACCGGTGTCGTGTGAAGAATATCCACTCATTGATATTTATCCGTACCCAGTTAGTAGTTCTCCGCAAGTTGTAAAAAGGGCAAAGCGTTTTACAAAGACAAACAAATACGATAATTTAACAAATATACAACATCATCAACGTAAATAGTAAAGTCTAACAAAATAGGTTAACAGCTCTAGAAAGCTAATGTATAGGCCTATAGAGTGTATAGTAATATAATTAATATGGAAACGATAACAAAAAGGTCTGTTAGTTTATTTATACATGTGCGTTTACATTAACACATGTATATATATCTATATATATATATATAGATATATATATATATGTATATATATATATATGTGTGTGTGTGTGTGTGTGTGTGTGTTTGTGTTTGTGCGTGTGGTTTTGCGTCCATATGTGTACGCGTGTGTATTGTGGTAATGCGCACAGATGTGTGCATGTGTGCAGAACCGCCGATAGGGGGGGGGGCAATGCCCAGGTGCCCGGCGAGTTTTAGGGGCCCGACTGAGCTGGCCAATCAACTTTAGAAAATATTATTATCAGCACGGGGGGGGGCCGGGACAGGGACCGAAATTTCTGTACGTGGGCCTGGATGTGTGTAAGTGTGCGAATGCGTTCATATGTGTACTTGTGTGTATGTGTGTGTTAATGCGTACAGATGTGTAAATGTGTGTATATGTGCGTTCATGCGTTCAAACGCGTTCACGCGTGTGTAATGTTAACAGATGTGTGAGTGTAAATTGTCTTCTGTACATATTTCTGTCAGTGTCATTCTTCAATTGTTTGGGGATGGAGGGGGGGGAGTCAGTTGAGAAGGGACAGCTTTTGATTGGATACTTTTCAACGGGAAACCCGAGTATCTTGCAATTCAGTCTTTTCGGTAATAAACATTCTCTTTTTAAAATCTCTGCCGTTTAGTTCAAATGCATGTGTTAGACTAAGCAATGAAAATACGCCATACAAATACATGCAATCAGAAATACAAATGTATATTACAATGTCTACAATCTATATAAATAATAGCGGTGTGGGTTCTGCGTTAAATCGAAATTAAAGAATTAATACAACAGTATTCTAGTTTAAAATACAATCATGAAAAAATCGGATCTGCCCGAAACCAAAAAAAACCTACCCTGCCGATCAAGCCTAAGGGGATATAACTCTATGCAAAGGTTTTTGCAGGATGCAGCTAGTATCTAATAAACGTTGTTGTTTTTGTTTATAAAGAAGTATGGCTGACTAAAAATGACGGCGGCTGTGGTACCAAAACATGTCGAGCCATACGTAAATTATTCTCTACCGCGGGGTCCCCCAAATGCGCGTTGCCTGACTGCGATCGATCGCTATAAGTCGCTCTAGATAGATCCGGTCCTGCAATCGAGATGTTAGGGGCCCCTAGATCAATATGAAATCTACGTGGGTATGTAGAATAAGTATAAATTGTAGACTCTGTGTGGGGCCCCCACACCACCCCATCCTTACAACAATACCCCATGACCGTCTTTTCATCGAACTCATTCAAAGACTAATCGTGGGAAGGGTATAGGGGGATGTGTGTGTGGGGGGGGGGGAGTACACCTTCTCTCACCCTACCTGAGTTAATTAATGCATCGACTGACGACTCGGTGTGACGATGATTCCGGTTCTGCTTAAAGCGTGGGCGGGCACTGCAGCCCGCCCGTCTTTTACTACGTACAATAAAACAATCACACAGGAAAGAAAATTGCCCGGTGATTTTTGTGAATTACTTTTGCAGCCGAAAATAGCCGCAATGATGCCATTAATATTATATACATGCAACTAACACGATTTTTGACGTTTTCGTTTTCACATAAATGTTGTTGTGCAATGGGGAGGGTGTAAAGCTAGGAATTGTAGCGCAGGAATCGATACTTGGGCAACGGAAAAAAAAACGATATTTATTCTCTCTATATATATATAATGCATACATCTGTATAGGCGTAAGAGCGGAAATATTGAAGATCGATTCCTGGAGCTGGTAATGCCCTCTTCATCACCTTCTTGAGGAGGAGATCAGGTAGAGGAAGGGGCGGAGAAGGTAAGAAGGTTTCAGTTTTTAAGACAAATGGTGTGTATCTTTGGCAACAGATTGTGACAAATTGTCTGAGCCGACTGTATGTGATTGTGTGTGTGTGTGTGTGTAGAGAGAGACATAAATAGATGGATCAATTGATATATAGTGATCGATCGGTTGATTTTTTTGTTACGGTGTTGAAAATACTCAAACTGCCAACACGCGCGTGCTACGAGATAAGGCGACTTAATGCTTCCTTTGAAAAGCGGGTACGTTCTAACAACACATGACATGAGGATGGCTGTGGACAGAGATAGTAATTTCGCCAACTTGACTGTTACGAAATTACGGCTTTATTCTTCCGATCGAACTACGTGTATATAATAATTACACATACAGAGACGATTGATGAGCATCCCAATAATCAACTGGGAACTTAACCCTAAATGTTTTCATCGCATTCCATGACTCCTGGCTAAACAGATGACAAATGTATAAGATATTAATATTTAATGTGTCCACGCCCACCAGAGGCAAACGTCTATTGTTCATTGACCGGTTTTACATATTTTGATATCTTACATATTTGAATGGCGCCGGTTACAAGTTGAAATCATAGGAAGTTTACCTGTGTGTGAAGTCCCTGATAGGATGACATGTTTTAATCTCTTAGATCCTTTAAATCACCAGTGGGACGGGTTTATTATGCCTTTCTTTCATCCCTCACCATAGCCGATGTGCAAATGGCCATGGAGGCACCACGGAGTCTTAGGTAGGTGACTCGACACACTGGGTCGGGCTGCAGCATGATGATCCGGCTTGCTTCCATAGCCCACACTCACTCACCCATCCACCCTGAATATTCTGGGTGTGGTCTTCTATTCGTTCGTGCGAGATGCACAGACTGTCACAAAGTTGGACACTGTTAGCACCAATGTCACCCCAAAGGCTGAAATTAATGTTCATACCCCTGGAGCGAAACCAGTTGTTACGAATATACAAAAGAGGCAAAGTTAACTGATTACGATGACGTTCCTAGGCTGACATGGGCATAGCTTATCCTAGGGGGTCAAGGCCGTTTTTAATGCACGAGCATGTCTAAGCAAAATCCCCGGATGAGCCCCCTCCCACACCCCTCCCCAGCCATCTCTAATTAAGTATTTATACCTCATTCATATGCTTATATAGGTCGCAGGGTCATGAAAATAGTCTCCCCCCTCCCCGGGGGTGGCGGGTCTCTTTAATGCTTTCAAAACGACTCTGCTCAGCATGGGCTAGCATCTTGATTCGAATGTCAGTGGTAACGAAAATATTTGTTTACAAACATCACCGCTACGAAATATTTCAATATCTTGTTATGAAGTATGACAAGTACAAAAGGAATTGACATTCTTGACATTTTATTTTACGACACATGTTGAACCTTTGAATAATTATGTTTGTGACCGATAATTTGAATGATATTTCTCTACCACAGACGAGATGGTCGGTCATTTCAGATACTTGTGGAGATTGTTATTCCCGGAAGTAATTGATGTTATGCTTTTAGTTATACCTAGCAACAGATGTGAAGATGTAATGATGTGAAGATGTGTAGATGTAAAGATGTGAGGATGTAAAGATGAGGTTAAGTCGCTAAATGAAAATAAAACGTGTTCCCAGTTTAATAAGTAATAATAATCTCAATAAACTGTATTGGAACAAGCTGGAACATTTTTTTTAAAAATGTAGAAACAATAGCAATAAAAAAAAACATAATTTCATGTTAAAAAATAATGTTATTCCTTTGTAGTGACTTTGTTTAGTTACTGTGCCTTTTACCCCCGTGATCTCCACAACAATTAACAAACTATTTCTACACACTTTTATTATCTAAGCATTGAGCCTGAATCAATGTTCCTTCTAATTTTCCGAAGCCAACTTTAGAAGGAACTAAAAAAAATATGTGTGAGCAACATAACAAAATAAAGGCCTGATGAACGAAACGGTTGCGCGCCGTACTGTAATGTGTTTGCGCGCTCTCGATGAGCTGTGTGCGCGCTCTCACACGCACAGTCTATAGGGAAACACTATCCATAATGTCAATATAATTTGCACACGCTTAACATTAATGATCTCAGAAACGTGCAGTTTTGTCGTAGTCTCGAAAAACGTTGTGTGTGTGTCTGTTTTTTTTTTCTGTTAAATTCAGACGGAGGACAATTATTAAAGTCAGCACACTTACCTGACAGGGATTGGCCGACATGTTCATCCGGTTTAAAATACTGGACGAAGTCTTCAGACAGGAATTTGTTTCACAGATCTGGGGGGGGAAAATAAGACATTTAAAAGTAAAGTTAATAATAATTATAAATAATTAAGACTAGAAAATGTACGGTCAAAGCAATAGCTCAATATAGGCACGTGATTTGAGAGACATGATATACAGGTAAAATCGTTAGATTTCTTTTAAAATCTATTCGTTAGGATAATATTTCAAAAGTAAATAAATACAACTCTAAATTCAATAAAATATAAAGACCTGGGTTTTTCTTCTGTTTTTTTTTTTTTAAAACCCAAGAACTTTAATAATTAGCCTTCAAACTGTCTCTCAACTCCAGAGACCCATCACCGATACTTAACTCTGATTATACCAAAAAAAAATTGAACGAGAGAGCATCACAAAAGGTCAAAGAGTCGTACAAAAGTGTGTTTATATTGGACGTATCGATTCCGCCCGGACACTTGAGGTAAACAGGACATCATTAAAATAAATTTACCACAAGGAAACTGTGGCCCTCATGTGGTGCTGTCAACTTCCCCAACAGAGCCATCGTCTCGTTAATTGTCACATACAGCTTTGGATGAGAAATAGAATGATTCCGACGGAATTGAAAAAAAAGGGGGGGAATTTGCATCTACTCATTATTTGTGTGGTTTCCTTATTATTCTTTTCTTAACTTCCCCCCTCCCCCTGTCCCCTCCCCTACCTCCTCCTTAACCACATTGTCAAGAACTGCACTAGTCTCTTGAAACCAACTATTTGTAAAAAAAAAAAATGGCTTGAGGTTTATACTATAGAAGATTATGAGGCTAAACAAAAAAAAACAGAATATATATTTTAGGAAGTTTGATTGACGGAGTACTTGACTGACGGAATACGTGACTGGTGGAATACAGCGACTGACGGAATACGTGACTGGTGGAATACAGCGACTGACTGAGAACGGTGACTGACGGAGCACGGCGGCTGTTAGATTACGGCGAATGACGGAGTACGTGACAGAGTACGGTGATTGACGGAATACGGCGACGTAATAGAGTGATTGTCGGAGTCCGGCGACTGAGTGCGGTGACTGACGGCGTGCGCGACTGAGTACGGTGATTGACGGAGTACGCGACAGAGTACTGTGATTGACAGAGTACTATGGGAAGTGGGTGGGAGCTGCTTTAAAAGCTGTGTAACTCACTAATTACCTTAAAGACATAAAGATACTCATGTCTACAATGCCAACCTTACTAATATACTGTTATATACTGTTTTATATTATTATATACTGTTTTTACTGATGTATTATGTTATATACTGTTTTTATTGATGTATTATGCTATATACTGTTTTTACTGATGTATTATGTTATATACTGTTTTTACTGATATATTATGTTATATACTGTTTTTACTGATGTATTATGTTTTATGCTGTTTTTACTGATGTATTATGTTATATGCTGTTTTTACTGATGTATTATGTTATATACTGTTTTCACTGATGTATTATGTTTTATACTGTTTTTACTGATGTATTATGTTTTATACTGTTTTTACTGATGTATTATGTTTTATGCTGTTTTTACTGATGTAATATGTTATATACTGTTTTTACTGATGTATTATGTTTTATACTGTTTTTACTGATGTAATATGTTATATACTGTTTTACTGATGTATTATGTCATATACAGTTTTTACTGATGCATTATGTTATATACTGTTTTTACTGATGTATTATGTTTTATACTGTTTTTACTGATGTATTATGTTGTATGCTGTTTTTACTGATGTATTATGTTATATACTGTTTTTACTGATGTATTATGTTTTATACTGTTTTTACTGATGTAATATGTCATATACTGTTTTTACTGATGTAATACGTTATATACTGTTTTTACTGATGTATTATGCTATATACTGTTTTTACTGATGTATTATGTTTTATACTGTTTTTACTGATGTATTATGTTTTATACTGTTATATTAGAAAAAGTCTTTTTTTGTACGCAGACATTACCTGACCTTACATTCCAAAGTAAAAACACAACACCATATTCTTAGAAATTATTTCGTGAGGTTCCAGTGACTTTAACGTACATGTAGCGGATATCGTCCAGTCTACTTAAGGGCGCCGCAATGTGAAGGCACCTTAAACTTGTCAACGAGTCTAAGCCTTTTTTGGGTGTGGCGTGGGGTGGCGTCGCTGCGATATTTGAGGGATGGGGAGCTAAGGATGTCTGCATTATTATAATTGGTCCCAGAATTCCTTTCCGCGGCCGTGATTCCATGATATAGCATGACATAATACTATGATATAACATGACACAGTACTACGATATAACATGACATAATACTATGATATAACATGATATAATACTACGATATAACATGAAATATTAATATGATATAACATGACATATTAATATGATATAACATGACACAATACTACGATAAAACATGACATAATACTACGATATAACATGACACAATACTACAATATAACATGACAAAATACTACGATATAACATGGCACAATACTACGATATAATATGACATCGTCGGCATCCGTCCGTCTCGAGAGACGATGGTGTAGCTAAGATGAGTCTACAAAAAAGCGCCGGGAATGGCTG
>JAGDYQ010000080.1:1021208-1093143 GCA_021962125.1 Bulinus truncatus
TCTCTTATGTAATTCTTCACTTTTTCAAATTCATTTATTTTATTTTTAATGTTTATATTTTTGATTTTATTTTGCTGGAATTTGCCGCTCCTTGAAATAATTCCGCTCTAGGCAGCTGCCTATATCGCCTATACCTAAAGCCGGCACTGATATGTGGCAAAATTCCAATTATAGTAATTTTCTTTTATTTTTTTAATAGATCACCTTTTATTTACAAATACAGTAACTTTTTCTTTGCATAGTTTTTGCAGTTACTTCCCTTCGCCCGTCCACACACAAAAGCTAGACAAGGCTGTAACGCACGATATAATATGCATGACTATTACATAAAGATCGGAGCTTCACCTCAACTAATACAATGATAGAAATTATACAGAATCATTTCCACAAGCCGCTATGTGTGTGTATTATTCTATGGTGCATCAGTATTTAAGTATATCAATATTTAGGTATATCGACATTTAGGTATATCAATATTTAGGTATATCACTAGGTATATCAATATTTAGCAGGGCCGCTTTATCAACTAGGCACAGAAGGCACTGTGCCTAGGACCTACGGACTCTTCAATGGCCTACGAAAGCCAGAACATAAAGTGAAAACAAGTTCAGAATGCCCATAAAAATTTAATAATGTTTGTATTATATTAACTATATATAACCGTGTTAGATGTGCACCTGAGCAAGTCAAGCTGCAGTGCTGTAGATCTGTAAATTACAGTTAGTTAACTTTTCGGCTCTTTGTCTTAGCAAAGTCACATATGACGTCCTCAAAGTTTATTTAGAACTCAAATAGCAAAGAAGTGCGGGTGCATTCTTGAAAAATATTAAAAATGAAGTCGTTGGGGGCCTACGACTTTGAAAGTGCCTAGGGCCTACGATGACATTAAAACGGCCCTGATATTTAGGTATATCAATATTTAAGTATATCAATATTTAGGTATATTAATATTTAGGTATATCAATATTTAAGTATATCAATATTTAGGTATATCAATATTTAGGTATATCAATATTTAAGTATATCAATATTTAGGTATATCAATATTTAGGTATATCAATATTTAGGTGTATCAATATTTAGGTGTATCAATATTTAAGTATATCAATATTTAGGTATATCAATATTTAGGTATATCAATATTTAAGTATATCAATATAAAGGTATATCAATATTTAGGTATATCAATATTTAGGTATATCAATATTTAGGTGTATCAATATTTAGGTGTATCAATATTTAAGTATATCAATATTTAGGTATATCAATATTTAGGTGTATCGATATTTAGGTGTATCAATATTTAGGTGTATCAATATTTAAGTATATCAATATTTAGGTACCTCACTTTTATAAAGAACAAATTAGACAAATGACGACTTTGGTTAAATTGTCATGAATAGAGGACCTTTCTGTATGATAGATATTCTGTGATGGGAAGTAACAAAGTATTTCAGCTCAACTTTATCTCTTTTTCAAATAAAACAATATAGTTAAACTTTTTAGCTACAACTACAGGTTATTTATTTTAAATAGTTACAACTTGACTAAAAAAAATAAAAAGTTAATCTTTTGAATTTTTAGAGCATTTTCGAAAAAAAATGCTCTATTGTCCCCGTTTTGTCTGTCTGTCTGTCCGTCTGTCCGTCATCACCCTAGATCTCAACAACCATAAGTCCTAGACCCATGATGTATATATAATTTTGTAGGTCTTGGCCTGCCAAGAAATGACTTTTTTTCCATTTCGCGATCTGACCTCTCAGGGCCGTAAAAGGGGGCTTAGTACCGTTTTTTTGCTATGTAAGCTATATTAATAAAGAGCGCCTATATCTCAACAACTATAAGTCCTAGACCCATGATGTATATATCATTTTGTAGGTCTTGGCCTGCCAAGTGTACATCAAAAGTCCATTTCGCAATAGGACCTCTGAGGGCCGGGCTTCAGGGCTCCTAATGGGCTTATATATTATATATACACCTTGTACGTTCAATAACCCATTCATTTGGTGCGAAATCCTGCAGCACGTAGTTTCACCAAAATTTATTAAGAAACTCATCAAATGAAATAGTAAGCTTGTGTTCTGAGTTTAATTGAAAGTACCAGAGCTATGCAACAATTGACGGAGTTTTCGGACGATTAAATTACTACAATTTCGAATGTTTTCAATTATGAGTCCTATTTCAGTAACCACAAACCACTTGTAGTTAGATTTAAGAGACAATAATTTTTTTTCAAATATAAAGAAACGTCTTTATAATATTTTTTTTACAGATATATGCATTACACAATTGAATTTATAAACATTTCCAAAATTTACAAATATTTACTGAAAGTAACATACGTACTGTTACATAACAAGAAAATGCGCTAACACGTCCTGTGTCCAGAATGGAACAGGCTTAATTGCTTGTTTCTGATCTTTTTGTTTTTCATACGTACATTTTTTGTTGTTGAAAAATGCTGAACATTTATCAAATCACTATTTGAAAAGCCTGCTGAAGCTGGCTGTGCTACTTGCGATATAATAAGAAATCCTTGTTGTGTTTAGATTTCCAGTTTTGGAATTCCCCAGACTATTTTTAGCCGAGCAAGAGTTAACACCCCTAATCAACATAAATAAGACACTCCACCGCTTTTAGTTATGTACATAGTTGACCCCATTAGCCTGAGTGAATTCCCCAGACTATTTTTAGCCGCGACCACGTCCGAACGTACGGACGGTCGGTCGACGGTACGCCCAGGTTAGACGATTATGTATTAGATATACAAGTAAAAATAATTTAAAATAACCATGTTTATTTCGGACTAATAAGAACAAACATGCATGTGGCATAGTTTTCGGACAAAACCGGCCTAGTACATAAGCCCCACGGAACCCCAAACGATATGTCACCGTTACTGGCAGTGGCGTCACTATGATTGGTGTCACCTGGTGCGGAAAATTCAGGGTGTCACACCCCTTCAAGAGCAATTGTTCATATTTCGAATGTTCCTGCATTAAGACCTTAGAGAATTTATTTTAAAATAATTTAGCGATAAAAACGATTGTATTACTAACTGTATTTCAGAAAGATGCATATTACTTTAATTTAACTGAGTTTGTAAACTTCGTCACAAATTTCATGAAACCACGTTACTACTTGCGTCCTTATTTTTTTTGGAAAGTTTGCTAAAAGACTCTAGATTGATCAGAGCAGCTTTGAATTATATTTATTTAACTAAGCTCCAGACGCTCTGCATGGTGGCACCTTGTGCTACTGCTCATATTTTTTTTAAGTATGATCGGTTATAAAACTGAATATACCGAGTTCTTTCTGCTATGAAATTTAGAACTGTTCATTTTGGTGTCACCCTTATGTTGGTGTCACCCCCTGCACCCCCCCGCACTACCCTAGTGACGCCACTGCTTATTGGACTTCACAGATAAATATCTCATCCTTACAAGGACTTTACAGATACACATCTCACCCTTACAGGGACTTCACAGATAAACATCTCACCCTTATAGGGACTTCATAGATAAACATCTCACCCTTATAGGGACTTCACAGATACACATCTCACCCTGACAGGGACTTCACAGATAAACATTTCACCCTTATAGGGACTTCACAGATAAACATTTCACCCTTATAGGGACTTCACAGATAAACATTTCACCCTTATAGGGACTTCACAGATACACATCTCACCCTACAGGGACTTCACAGATAAACACCTCACCCTTACAGGCACCACATATACAAATCTTACCATTACAGGGACTTCACAGATAAACATCTCACCCTTACAGGGACTTCACAAAACAACTCGTATGAAACATAATTTGCTTGAAAATTAATTTGTTGTCCATACAATTTCAAAGTCCACCTTTTGTTTTTGTTTAGAATAGTTAATAGTTAAAATTGTTTTCATTTTTGTTCATTAATATTTGTAACCCATAAGTCAATTTGGTTTCGAAACGGAATTCTTCATGAAATATCCCCCCCCACCCCCCCCCCCTCCTCAATCTATTTGAGTTCGGGCAGTATAATTATATTAGGAGAAAAAATTCCCCTTCAGGGACGGTGGAAAATTGTTTGGCGGACTATGATAGGGTTGGGAGTAGGAATGAGAGTAAAAGAGAGAGTGAGAGAGTGTGTGTGGGGGGGGGGGGGAGGGAGGCAGAGAAAGGGGGGAGAGTAGTGATGCGGATGGGGGGGGGGAGGGAAAAAAAACTGACTAGTGTAGTGTAGTAGTGTATGTAGTGTAGTGTAGTTTATTGTAGTGTAGTGTAAATAATTAACGTTGAGTCTGATGCCGTCCATTCTTGTTTCATTTCTCGGCGAGTTCAGTATGAAGATTAATATCGATCTCAGCAGGGCTGGTCAGATTCCAGCCGTCCAGTGGACCCTACCCCGTTGGTCACTAAGGGTGGCCTGAATTAGTTACGAATTTGAAGATGGAATTTTAAGATTTACAGGACATCGAAGATGGGGGGGGGGGCACAAGAGGGGAGAGGACGTGTAGCGAGGGTGGGGTTAGAGGTGGGGGGGGGAGGTGAGTGTGAGCTTATAAAGTTTTCATCATCAGAATCTTACCAAACAGAGCATACTTACTTCAAAGTAACCATGTAAATGCACTTAAGTGTACTTACTAAAATGTTTTTTTAAAAAAAGAAAGTATATCCACTGTTTTGTTAAGTGACGCCACTAACAGCTGGGGGGGGGGGAGGGTGGGGGTTGAGGTGGTGGGGGCGGGGGCTTCTGTAAACTGTTTTAGAGGAGGATTGGGGGGGGGAGGGGTCTCACCCGGCCCCACAGTCTGTATGGACATGAACTGGAACTATTATTAGCTATTATAATTTTCACATCTGCTCTGAGTATTTCAGATTGAAGTTGTGAGTGATCATCACATGACCAGTTCATCACTTATAATATACTAGTATTAATATAATCTTTGACCATTGAAGTGTGACCATGCCATTTGTTGACCATCACATCACAAGTTCATCACTTATAATATACTAGTATAAATATAATCTTTGACCATTGAGGTGTGACCATGCCATTTGTTGATCATCACATCACCAGTTCATCACTTATAATATACTAGTATAAATATAATCTTTGACCATTGAAGTGTGACCATGCCATTTGTTGATCACACTCTCATTGTGTATTCTGATACCCAGAATATCACTGCTGGTATTTGTAACAGCCATAAAGCATTCATTAGTTCAAGCCTCTCATATTGAGAGATTTCCTACACATTTTGGCAATTTTAAAGACGCAAATATCATCCTGGTAGCCCTAAGCTTTGTACTGTTGGACAATGTTTTCCATAACATAAAACCTTTTAAAACACAAAATTCTCGTATGTTTGATAAACTAAACTGTGTGTGTGTGCGCGCGCGCCTGTGCCTTTACGTGAGTGTTAAATTTGACTTAATAAAAGTGGATGTGATAGTAACATTAGTAATCTGTGACCAACATTTTCTCTCTCCCCTAGATACTCAGTTATTCCCCTTGTAATCAGGGTGACCCACTGATTACTGTTGTCATGGCAGATGATGTTAAAAAAAAAAAAAGCCGGCCGTAGAATAGACTGACACAGACTTTGGGGGGAGAAAGTGACACAGTGTTAGCTAGGAGACAATGAAGTGAATATATGTGTTGTGTGTGTGTTGTGTGTGTGTGTGTGTTTGTTGTGTGTGTGATTGACTGGGAGTCCATAAGAGACCAAAAAAAATAATAGATAGGCCCTAACTAGAGATTTGGGGGCCCGGGGGCTTCGCTGGCCTCTTTGGGAGCCCCTCCATTTTGACATTCGACACAATGACATAAAATAATGTACTTAATATTTAATGTAAAAAAAAATATTTTTGCTTGCGGGAGATCCGATTTTTTCATGATTGTATTTTAAACAGGGTTACTGTAGTATTAATTCTTTACTTTCGATTTAACGCAGAGCCCAAATCGCTATTATATATATATTATGTATAGATATCTGTGTAGATAGATTTGTAAATATAAAGATAAAGGGATATATAGACAGATAAGGTATTAAGACAGAGAGAGAGAGAGAGAGAGATTGAGAGAGAGAGGAGGAGAGAGAAGAGAGAGAGAGAGAGAGAAGAGAGAGAGAGAGAGAGGGGGGGGGCAGAGAGACAGACAGACAAACAGACAGGGTAAATGCAACAACTTTTCCCGACTAACCGGAAATAAAATTTCTGGTTGTGCGGTAGTGTCATTAAGTCTGTATTGTGAATGAACTCATTGCCGGTGGTACCACAGTCTCACACTAAATGAACTCTGGAACCAACAAACTCAATTACTGGGCCAGAACATTTCTAGGCGAAAGAGGAAAAAAAAAAGATGTCACCGGTGTGAGGATATTTTTAGGGATTTGTCTGCTCTTGGCAGTGAAGATATTTCTTGTGATTTGTCTGCTCTTGGCAGTGAAGATATTTTTTTTTGTGTGATTTGTCTGCTCATGACAGGTGCTAGCGTCTTGTATTTGGGATAAACAACAGAGACAGTCTAACAGATTTGTAAATATGTGAAAAAGAGACAGCGAATATGTGTATGTGTATGTAAGTGAGCTTGAATGCATCTTGCCCTGTTCAGCCAATCAAGTGTTTACTGTGTGTTACTGGTACAGGCTGACTTCCTTGTCTCAGAAATTATCACACCACAGCAGCCGCCACACCTACGTGTTAAAAGTCATTATTATCTCATGACATAGAAACTGTATACCTGGGTATCAAAATATGAATCAGCCAGGGGTTCACTGTTGACACCCTGGGCTGAGACAGAAGTTTTCACCGTCATCTGAGTAGAAAAAGTCGTAACGTTACCGCAGCGTCTCTCCATCATGTGGTCCATGGAGTATTTCTTAGACCCATACAAAGTACATGTATTAAGAAGGTTCTTTACTGATTAGCGAGGGATGGATTCAGAAATTGTATACAAATATTACAGCAATTTTCTGAGAAACTTTATAACCTAATATGTGTTGTAACCCATGTTCACACACACGCGCGCACACACACACACATACACATATATGTAGGAAGTGGCGCAATGTTTATAAAACAACAAATATTACATTTTCTCAACAAAAAAGTGAATATTTTAATTTTTTCCCCCCATCCATCTCCTGGCTACACTTGGAGCACTATGAAGTGCTGTGAACTATTTGGCGATATTGTATTCAATTATGTGTGATTTTAAAAAATTTTAAAAATTAACCAAATATGGGCTTCTTTCTGTTTGTAATGCTGCTACCATGGATAAGCACACTTGGCAACCATCTAGCCCAAGTGTATGCAGTATGCACGCTTTTTGGATACGCGGGCCACTTTAGTGGTGATGACCAGAGCATGGCGTAAGGAAATTTTGACAGTGTGACGTGTAGGGAAGGGGAAGGGGTGGGTGGGTAGGGAGAAGACGTCGAATAAATAGAACATTTTTAAACAAATGCATATATTGTTGGAAAAACCAAATCCATCAGGACAGTAAAACATTAAAACGTATTCAAGTTATCATAATGTCACAAGGTTAGTGATTTTAAGGCAACAATCAAATTTAAAACATATCTTAATAAAAAGAGAAACGTATGGTGGTTAAAAAATGATGGTTTTCCCCTCGATTTTTGTCGCTACTATAGCAACCATAAAAACAAACCATTTCATCCTGTCTTTATTATGCAGAGTAAATGCCACGCCCATTAGGAATGTCCGCAACTCATATCATGATTGAAGTGACTCTAATATTATAACGAGTACTAAAAAAATGGGTGTCTTCAGTTAAAAAAGGAATAACATAATATAATAATAGCGATTTCGGCGCTGCGTTCAATCGAAAATAAAGAATTAATACAACAGTATTCCAGTTTAAAATACAATCATGAAAAAATCGGATCTGCCCGAAACCAAAAGTAACCTAGCCTACCGATCAAGCCTAAGGGGATATAACTCTATGCAAATGTTTTGCAGGGTACAGATAGTATCATTATATTAGAACAAAGCAAAGAAATTATAAATAGAATGAACTTGGTTGTCTCCTAACGTCTGAATTTCTAGCTTACTGACTTAGCTTTATTTACCGGATGTATTAAAGAACTCAGAATTTAGAAACAGACAAAAGTTGAACAAATTCACTGCAGTAATATTATTTTCTATATCAGAATGAAACGGTATAAAGTTGCAGTTGCAGTTGCAAACATTTAATTAAAAAACTAAGCTGGAAAATTATAAATGAAAGGAACCTGTTTGTCGCCCCATTGTCTCAATTTCGATGTATTACTACGCGACACAATTTCTTGCTGGGCGACAATAAAACAAACAAAACGTCTCCCGGTTTATATAGTTAAAGTTTGATCTAGTGTTGTTGACATGAAGTTTTATAACTTGAAGGTAAATGTCATTATTGTGACATGTGGCGTGCTTTACTTGATATAGAGTGGCGGGCCGCGAGGCGGATTAAAAAATCTCACATGGCCAGAATGGTACTGCGGGACTAAGTATGTCTTTGGCTGGTCTAGCCCCCCCCCCCCTCTTCTCAAAGCCCAAGGATATCTCCAGAATTAAGTTTTATCAAATCTGTTGCCAAGTGGTTCTCAGAAGGTTAAGGTCAGGGTCCCCCGCACTCGCAGCTTCTCCAGAAGTCTCTGCTAAGGCCCCGCCCTGAAGACCTGTGAACGTCCTTGGATGGTGGGGGATGAATGCAGGGATGCTACGAAAACACACCGCCATTAGAGCAGTGGTCCCCCCCAATCTTTTTCTCGCCGCGGACCGGTCGACGCTTGATAATTTCACCTCGGCCCGCTTCGGGGGAGGAGGTGTGAGGGAAAATGATTATTTATATTTTATATTATTTTGATTTACAATGCCACAGCCGCCCAGCTCCAGGTTAACCCCCATCGTCCATGGAAAGTCGCCCAATCCCGAGAAAAATACACCACAGGAAATAATTTAATGTTTACTTGGGCGGCCCATCATCATTTAATCCACTGACTTGTACCGCTCCGCGGCCCCGGGGGGGGGGAGTCAGCAGTTTACCATGAGCCATCGACTCCGTTGCTATTGCCAAGTGGGACTATCAGACTTTTGCCACATCACGTGCGAAATGTGTCCTCTACGTCGCATATCTTGTGACGCCTTCGGTGACGCCTTCGATGACGCACGCCACTTCGTTTGCACACGATGCAACGTGGCACATGCCCCCCCCCCCCCTGCTGGTCCTCATGTTGTGTAAATCTCAATCATCTTGCAAAAAAGACACAATCAGATAACTCGCACACAAAACTACGAAATATCTGCTCTCTCTGAGTAGTAAGCGTCACCTACCCGGCGCCAGTAGAATTTGCCCTCGGTAATATATTTCTCTCCTCGGTGACATAAATATCTCACGATGAAACTAAAACACCGGGTCGTACTTTTTTTTTACACTTCCATTTCCTGGAGGATGGGTGAGTTGGGGAGTTTCAATACGAGCATTTCAGAATCTATCTATCTATCTATCTATCTATCTATCTATCTATCTATCTATCTATCTATCTATCTATCTATCTATCTATCTATCTATCTATCTATCTATCTATCTATCTATCTATCTATCTATCTATCTATCTATCTATCTATCTATCTATCTATCTATCTAGCCTATCTATGTCTGTCAGTCCGTCTAATCAAATTTTCTATCTGACTGTCTGCCAGTCTGTCTAATATAACTTTCTGTCTATTCAGAGTTTGTTCATGATATGAATCCATAGACTATGGTTGGCCACAAATAAGGCTGAGGAAAGCTGCATTCTGTTGCTTTTTTTTTATAAGTAGGCCTATAGTAGAATACTTTATAGAGAGCCATAGCGTACTCGATGTATGTAGATTTAGTCAACTAAAATAAAAACAATAATAATAGAACAAAAATAATAGAACAATAATAATAGAACAATAATAATGGAACAATAATAATGGAACAATAATAAAAGAACAATAATAACAGAACAATAATAATGGAACAATATACTTACTGGCTTAATAGGAGTCGCATAGAACCCATTAAAAGTCGCCCCCAACTGTAAGAGGCGCATTCGGTCAGAATTGGGTCAAGAAATGAAATATGTTGTGGCAACTAAAGACTCGAACAGTTCCGTGCATATAATAAGGAACTAGTAGGCAACTAGTATGGAATTATGTAATTCTACAGCAAGTATCATAATGTCTAGTATTTCTGTTAATGTTTATTGTCAATATTTCTACCCCACACCCCCTCCACCTTCACTTGTGCTCATCACAGTTATGATGTTCAATTTAATTAAATATAAACAAACAAAAATAAAACTAAGACGATGTAAGCCTAGAGGGGGTGGTGTTGGGGGTGGGGATGGGAACCAAGAACATTACCGGAGAATGAAAGAAAAAAATAATAGGGAGATAATCTGGATTTATTGCTTCCAGCGATTCTCTTTTCTTCGTTTTTATCACCTCCTAGAACATTTCACAGACCCAGCCTGTTCAATTATCTTGTTCTGTTCTGAAACCTCTGGAGAATGTCTTCATTTATTTATTTTTGTTTTGATTCAGTTAGAGATTAAACTTTTCTTACGTCATTCTGAGATAAGTGTAACTGTTTAAAAAAAATTATATACCCTTTCCCCTTGTGTTTAAACACTATTACTACTTTAATATCTTAAGTCAAAGTTTCAATGAATGTAAAATGCTGCGCAAGTATTGATCGTATTATACGACGCTATTAAAGTCATCCCCCATAGTAACCGCCTCATACAGCAGCAAATAATTATATGACGCAATTAAAGTTATCACCATAGTAACCGCCACATACAGCAGCAAATAATTGGCAAATGTTTACAGAAAGGAAAAAAAAAACAAAGCTCCTTTGTAAAATAGCCACCGCCAATGTAACATTTTAAAAGCATAAGACCACATTAAAATATCTACTTACTTATGTGTGTATTTAAGACCACATTAAAATATCTACTTACTTATGTGTGCATTTAATGAAATATCTCTGCCTTATGTTCTGGGTTAAATAAGAAGTTAAGACAGCTCAACGTTGGTTTATATTTTCCTTTTCATTCAACTTGTCTCAACTTTCAGTTTTCTACTTGTCACCGTAATGCTACGATAATGTTATCTCAAAATTTGTAAATATTTAGCCTTTCATAATTATAAATTCAACCCAGACAGTAAAGTTGAGATATTTTACTTGGATACTTGTACTCGTACTTGCAATTTTTCGACACAAACGTGCATATTGTACTCGTGCTTGCTTGATCAGTACTAGAACATCTAAGCACACAAATATATAATTAGTCGATAAAGACTCCACATTATGAACGTTTTCTCCCACTAGTGAGTAAAATTATTTCAGTTACCAAAATAACATAAAAAACAACAACAACCTGATCTCTGGATTGAACCACCCCCTTCCTTCAACCTAACCCTTCCCTTAACCCAGTTTTAAAATCAGTTCCCAGGTATCGATACCGGCCTTAACATTTTTTTCGACGTCTGCTTCCTTTTTTTTTTCCTGTTTTCATTCCCCAACTAATTTTATTGAGTGGCCTTTTTCTTTTTTTTTTTTCTTTCTTTAAATCTAATTCACTCAGCGCTTCTCCAAAGAGTGTCCATTGATGCCACATCAGCAGTTTATTAAGGACATAACAGTTAATTGATACTGTAGGAGAACCGTTATGATAGATAGGTAAACTAGGTAACGTAGTTCCCACTGCCTAAAGCCACATTCCCCTGCTGTATTTGTTCCAAACAAACCTCTGATGCCATCAGGGCCCCCGGCTTGTACTTCTTTCCTAGGGCCCTCAGAGTCCCATTGCTTCTCTTCACCTCCGCACGAGTTAATCGCAGTCATTCGAAACATTTTATTCGGGGTCATCTATTGGAGAGCCCGAGACGTACCTGACGTCAGCACACAATTCTAAAACAACCAACAAGTGTGCTTATTTCTAAAAAAAAAACAACAACGTAAGAACCATCGTCCCCAGCCAGAAATATCTCGAGAAACCTAAAACCGGTTTACCCGAGATCGTCTCGGACTGACGAGGTCTAATTTGTTTGAGGGGAAACATTTTGACTTGTCTCAACCTTTTTTCTGGCAGATTTCTCAATCCTCCCCGGGGGCGATTCCTGGATGGGCATTATTAAGCCAAACTTTATCCGCGGACTGGATGAGTACAGCCTGAGACCGGCAAGGGAGAGTGAATTAGACGCTTGGGCCAGTGGAGGGTGAAACACGGGGCAACTCAGCAGAGAAGTTCCAGACCTAAGACAAATATTTATATTACTGGCAAGTTTGTTAAAGTACAGATATAAAAAAAATATAATAATAACACTATGAAATTAACGAATAGGTCTAGAGTCTAGACAACTGCCCTACAGGTAAAAATATGCGAAGGTAACATGTAGTTTTTTTTTAATACTAAATAAAACCTGTACTGAAAACCAGCTCTTAAACAAAAACGAACAAACTTTAATTAGTTTGATTATCAGGAACCTGCTATGTTTGTCGGACTTGAAATGTTAACTGTCATAGAATCAAGATAAAAACATTGCCAGTTTTCAAAAGCAGTCCATTCAATTATTTCACACCAAGTTCACCCGTGCCAGTAGAATAATTCCTTCCATGTGTAAACTATATAACTTGTACTTTTTATGTTTTATTTAATGTTATTTTCGTATTCGCCTATTTTTCTTTTCAAAAAGGGGGCGATAGGCCAGTGCCGGCCTTAGACATTTTTGTGATATAGGCAAGGACAAAAATGCCGCCCTTTTTAGTTTCATTTTTCGAAGAAAACTGTATAAATGCTATTTATTTTGAAGTAAATCCAAATTATGAAAATAAAAGTATGATGTATTTATAGTTTTATTACTTCATAACAAATTTTTAAAATTTGGCAACTTTATAAAAGTTAAAGAAGAGTTTTAAGTATACGTGGTGTATTTTAGGAAGTTTTTTTTTTGCTAAGTTAAAAAAAGTAATGAAAAATTAAAAAAAAATGAAATGTCATGTTTATTAAGCGTTAAAAAGATTGAAGGGAATTCAAGAAAAGTATGCTTTTCTAGCTTTTGCAGAGGCAAACTCTTCAATTACTTAGGTCAGATCCACATCTTCTGCAATCGTTTTTTCTATAGATATTGTAGCTAAACCAACCAAACGATCCTGAGACATGGTAGAATGAAGATATGTTTTTTATGAGTTTGAGCTTCGAAAAGCTTCTCTCTGTACTCGCCACTGTTACCGGGAGTGTAAGCAAAATTCGCAATACCATGTACACATTCGGAAAAAGAGAACCAAGCCCATTCCACATAGATAGTCCAATATAACTCTAGGCGACCAAGCCCATTTCACATAGATAGTCTAATATAACTCTAGGCGACCAAGCCCATTCCACATTGATAGCACTGGTAAACAGTGAATTCATTGCCAGTGATATTTGAATCATTTTATACAAAGTCAACTATGCTGATTTAGAATATGTAAGTGATTTTGCTAGATTGGCTCTATTTTACGAGATAATTAAAATTAATGAAATAATGTATGCACCGTGTTTGAAAATTGTCAAGAATTGCATGAAGTAAAATAGTATACTAACAAATAGTAGTGAAACTGTTAATGGTCATGCAGAAATTTGTTCAAAAATATGTGTAATAGTGTTATAGAGGAAAACATTTTCATTTGAAAAACTAATTATGTCTAATTAATTAAATAATTAATATGTTTATTGTCTATGGTAATGCATTAGCAAATCGCTGTTTGCTCGACTTCCATTTGTGCGTGTCGTTGGGGCAATTGCGCTGGAGGCTCCAACAGTAGTCAGCCATCATATGTATGTCCCATCTTCCTTGATATCTCTCCTCCATAACCCTTATATCCTGATGAAACCTCTCACATTGTTCCTCACTGAAGTCCCCAAGGTTACCTGGAAATTTGTCTAAATGACTGTGCAGGTAATGTACCTTGATGCTCATATTTGCTCCAATGTTTCTGAAGTTAGCGAGCATATCTTGCACCAGTTCTTCGTAATTCTCTGCTCTGTTATTACCTAAGAAGTTCCTGACAACTGAAACAAAACTGTTCCATGAAGAAGCTTCAAGGTGATCCATGAAATTAGTCAAATTTCGATCGTTGATGAGTTCTCGAATCTGAGGACCGTCAAAAATCCCAGCTTTCAGCTTCTCCATGCTCAATCCGGGGAATGATCTACAAATATACTTGAAGCAATTGCCAGATTTGTCCAAAGCCTTAACAAATTGTTTCATTAAGCCTAATTTGATATGAAGCGGTGGGAGAATAATCTTATTTTTGTCAACCTAAGGCTTGTCGATGATATTTTCTTTGCCTACAGTCATTGTTTCCCTTGCAGGCCATCCCCACTCTTGTCTAATGATCTTGCCTTGCACTGCTATCCCAAAGGCACTTGAAGCATGGACATTTTGTGTATCCTGACTGCTGCCCAAGCAAGGAGTTTACCATTTTTAGATCAACACAAATTGACCACTGATGCTCATAATAACGGACTTTCTGCAATACTGTTTTGATATTCTCATACTCTTCTTTAAGTGTTGTTGAGTGAGCAATGGGAAGAGAAGCATAACGGTTACCATTGTGTAACAGAACAAATTTTAAGCTTCTGATGGTACTGTCTATAAAAAGACGCCAGTCTTCGGAATGGTAGTCTTGTAGTCCCATTTGAAGCAGAAGTCCAGGGATGTCATTACAGTAAACAAGATCTACCTTTTGCTGGAATATGGAAGAAGAAACTCTTCTCTTTTCCTATAAGATGTTATTTTAAATTCTGGTTTGAGAAAATTTCTGTCATTGAGCCTGGACGCTAAAAGCTCAGATGCTTGCTTGGACAGATTTAGGTCTCGTATAAGGTCATTGAGTTCTTCTTGGTTGAATGGTTGAGGTGTTGAAGAACTTCCTTCATAATCGCTTCCACTGTTTTCACCTGCCAAAAACTCCAGATCTTGCCCCTCGTCGGAGTCTGATGGTGAAAGCTAAAATAATCCAGTAAAAACTGGTATAGGAACTTCACTGCTATGTGGAATTGGTCTCCTTGCAGATTAAAGATCAGGATAATCCCACTTAGATTTCTTGTGTCGATTGAAGCCTTTGACATTCACAATACAAAAATAACAGTCACCAAAATGGTCTTTCGGATCTCGCCATACCATTGGTACACCGAACTTAGACTTTTCTTCTCACCGTAGGCTCTCCACACAGTTGTTGCACAACTTATGGGGAGCCCAGGACTTCAGATATAATAATTTCAATGAGACACAACAGACACCAAACTTATTTCATTTGTTTTACACAAAAGGTACAATCATATTTTCAAGGGTGTCCAATATCTCAGAAACTAGAGCCAATTTAGCAAAAGCAGTGGCAGTTTTGAAATCAGCAGCCATGAATTGTTATAAATTCATTCAAACATTCTTAGCAATTCGCAAAATTTTTTTTTTTGTTGAGCTGTTTAGTCTAATATAACTCTAGGCGACCAAGCCCATTCCACATAGATAGTCTAATATAACTCTAGGCGACCAAGTCCATTCCACACAGATAGTCTAATATAACTCTAGGCGACCAAGCCCATTCCACATAAATAGTCTATTATAACTCTAGGCGACCAAGCCCATTCCACATAGATAGTCTAATATAACTCTAGGCGACCAAGCCCATTCCAAATAGTCTAATATAACTCTAGGCGACCAAGCCCATTCCACATAGATAGTCTAGTATAACTCTAGGCAACCACGCCCATTCCACATAGATAGTCTAATATAACTCTAGGCGACCAAGCCCATTCCACATAGATAGTCTAATATAACTCTAGGCGACCAAGTCCATTCCACATAGATAGTCTAATATAACTCTAGGCGACCAAGCCCATTCCAAATAGTCTAATATAACTCTAGGCGACCAAGCCCATTCCACATAAATAGTCTAATATAACTCTAGGCAACCACGCCCATTCCACATAGATAGTCTAATATAACTCTAGGCAACCACGCCCATTCCAAATAGTCTAATATAACTCTAGGCGACCAAGCCCATTCCACATAGATAGTCTAATATAACTCTAGGCGACCAAGTCCATTCCACACAGATAGTCTAATATAACTCTAGGCGACCAAGTCCATTCCACATAGATAGTCTAATATAACTCTAGGCGACCAAGCCCATTCCAAACAGTCTAATATAACTCTAGGCGACCAAGCCCATTCCACATAAATAGTCTAATATAACTCTAGGCAACCACGCCCATTCCACATAGATAGTCTAATATAACTCTAGGCAACCACGCCCATTCCACACAGATAGTCTAATATAACTCTAGGCGACAAAGCCCATTCCACATAGATAGTCTAATATAACTCTAGGCGACCAAGTCCATTCCACACAGATAGTCTAATATAACTCTAGGCGACCAAGCCCATTCCACATAAATAGTCAAATATAACTCTAGGCGACCAAGCCCATTCCACATAGATAGTCTAATATAACTCTAGGCGACCAAGCCCATTCCACATAAATAGTCTAATATAACTCTAGGCGACCAAGCCCATTCCACATAGATAGTCTAATATAACTCTAGGCAACCAAGCCCATTCCACATAGATAGTCTAATATAACTCTAGGCAACCAAGCCCATTCCACATAGATAGTCTAATATAACTCTAGGCGACAAAGCCCATTCCACATAGATAGTCTAATATAACTCTAGGCGACCAAGCCCATTCCACATAGATAGTCTAATATAACTCTAGGCGACCAAGCCCATTCCACATAAATAGTCTAATATAACTCTAGGCAACCAAGCCCATTCCACATAGATAGTCTAATATAACTCTAGGCAACCAAGCCCATTCCACATAGATAGTCTAATATAACTCTAGGCAACCAAGCCCATTCCACATAATAGTCTAATATAACTCTAGGCGACCAAGTCCATTCCACATAGATAGTCTAATATAACTCTAGGCGACCAAGCCCATTCCAAATAGTCTAATATAACTCTAGGCGACCAAGCCCATTCCACATAAATAGTCTAATATAACTCTAGGCAACCACGCCCATTCCACACAGATAGTCTAATATAACTCTAGGCGACCAAGCCCATTCCACATAGATAGTCTAATATAACTCTAGGCGACCAAGCCCATTCCACATAAATAGTCTAATATAACTCTAGGCGACAAAGCCCATTCCACATAGATAGTCTAATATAACTCTAGGCGACCAAGTCCATTCCACACAGATAGTCTAATATAACTCTAGGCGACCAAGCCCATTCCACATAGATAGTCTAATATAACTCTAGGCGACCAAGCCCATTCCACATAGATAGTCTAATATAACTCTAGGCGACCAAGCCCATTCCACATAAATAGTCTAATATAATTCCTCTAGGCTAACCAAGCCCATTCCACATAGATAGTCTAATAAAACTCTAGGCAACCACGCCCATTCCAAATAGATAGTCTAATATAACTCTAGGCAACCAAGCCCATTCCACATAGATAGTCTAATATAACTCTAGGCAACCAAGCCCATTCCACATAGATAGTCTAATATAACTCTAGGCGACCAAGCCCATTCCACATAGATAGTCTAATATAACTCTAGGCAACCAAGCCCATTCCAAATAGTCTAATATAACTCTAGGCGACCAAGCCCATTCCACATAGATAGTCTAATATAACTCTAGGCAACCACGCCCATTCCACATAGATAGTCTAATATAACTCTAGGCAACCACGCCCATTCCACATAGATAGTCTAATATAACTCTAGGCAACCAAGCCCATTCCACATAGATAGTCTAATATAACTCTAGGCAACCACGCCCATTCCACACAGATAGTCTAATATAACTCTAGGCGACCAAGCCCATTCCACATAGATAGTCTAATATAACTCTAGGCAACCAAGCCCATTCCACATAGATAGTCTAATATAACTCTAGGCGACCAAGCCCATTCCAAATAGTCTAATATAACTCTAGGCGACCAAGCCCATTCCACATAGATAGTCTAATATAACTCTAGGCAACCACGCCCATTCCAAATAGTCTAATATAACTCTAGGCGACCAAGCCCATTCCACATAGATAGTCTAATATAACTCTAGGCGAACCACGCCCATTCCACATAGATAGTCTAATATAACTCTAGGCAACCAAGCCCATTCCACATAGATAGTCTAATATAACTCTAGGCAACCACGCCCATTCCACATAGATAGTCAAATATAACTCTAGGCGACCAAGCCCATTCCAAATAGTCTAATATAACTCTAGGCGACCAAGCCCATTCCACATAAATAGTCTAATATAACTCTAGGCAACCACGCCCATTCCACATAGATAGTCAAATATAACTCTAGGCGACCAAGCCCATTCCAAATAGTCTAATATAACTCTAGGCGACCAAGCCCATTCCACATAGATAGTCTAGTATAACTCTAGGCAACCACGCCCATTCCACATAAATAGTCTAATATAACTCTAGGCGACCAAGCCCATTCCACATAGATAGTCTAATATAACTCTAGGCGACCAAGCCCATTCCAAATAGTCTAATATAACTCTAGGCGACCAAGCCCATTCCACATAAATAGTCTAATATAACTCTAGGCAACCACGCCCATTTCACACAGATAGTCTAATATAACTCTAGGCGACAAAGCCCATTCCACATAGATAGTCTAATATAACTCTAGGCGACAAAGCCCATTCCACATAGATAGTCTAATATAACTCTAGGCGACCAAGCCCATTCCACATAAATAGTCTAATATAACTCTAGGCAACCACGCCCATTCCACATAGATAGTCTAATATAACTCTAGGCAACCACGCCCATTCCAAATAGTCTAATATAACTCTAGGCGACCAAGCCCATTCCACATAGATAGTCTAATATAACTCTAGGCGACCAAGCCCATTCCACATAGATAGTCTAATATAACTCTAGGCTACCAAGCCCATTCCACAGATAGTCTAATATAACTCTAGCAACCAAGCCCATTCCAACATAGATAGTCTAATATAACTCTAGGCAACCAAGCCCATTCCACATAGATAGTCTAATATAACTCTAGGCAACCAAGCCATAACTTCTCACATAGATAGTCTAATATAACTCCATTAGATAGTCAACCAAGCCCATTCCACATAAATAGTCTAATATAACTCTAGGCAACCAAGCCCATTCCACATAGATAGTCTAATATAACTCTAGGCAACCACCCATTCCACATAGATAGTCTAGTATAACTCTAGGCAACCACGCCCATTCCACATAGATAGTCTAATATAACTCTAGGCGACCAAGCCCATTCCACATAGATAGTCTAATATAACTCTAGGCGACCAAGCCCATTCCAAATAGTCTAATATAACTCTAGGCGACCAAGCCCATTCCACATAAATAGTCTAATATAACTCTAGGCAACCACGCCCATTCCACATAGATAGTCTAATATAACTCTAGGCGACCAAGTCCATTCCACATAGATAGTCTAATATAACTCTAGGCAACCAAGCCCATTCCACATAGATAGTCTAATATAACTCTAGGCGACCAAGCCCATTCCACATACATAGTCTAATATAACTCTAGGCGACCAAGCCCATTCCACATAAATAGTCTAATATAACTCTAGGCAACCACGCCCATTCCACATAGATAGTCTAATATAACTCTAGGCAACCACGCCCATTCCACACAGATAGTCTAATATAACTCTAGGCAACAAAGCCCATTCCACATAGATAGTCTAATATAACTCTAGGCGACCAAGCCCATTCCACATAGATAGTCTAATATAACTCTAGGCGACCAAGCCCATTCCACATAAATAGTCTAATATAACTCTAGGCAACCAAGCCCATTCCACATAGATAGTCTAATATAACTCTAGGCAACCAAGCCCATTCCCAATGATAGTCTAATATAACTCTAGGCAACCAAGCCCATTCCACATAGATAGTCTAATATAACTCTAGGCAACCACGCCCATTCCACATAGATAGTCTAATATAACTCTAGGCAACCAAGCCCATTCCACATAGATAGTCTAATATAACTCTAGGCAACCAAGCCCATTCCACATAGATAGTCTAATATAACTCTAGGTGACCAAGCCCATTCCACATAGATAGTCTAATATAACTCTAGGCAACCAAGCCCAATCCACATAAATAGTCTAATATAACTCTAGGCAACCAAGCCCATTCCACATAGATAGTCTAATATAACTCTAGGCAACCAAGCCCATTCCACATAGATAGTCTAATATACCTCTAGGCAACCAATGCCATTCTACATAGATAGTCTAATATAACTCTAGGCAACAACGCACATTCCACATAGATATTCTAATATAACTCTAGGCAACCAAGCCCATTCCACATAGATAGTCTAATATAACTCTAGGCAACCACGCCCATTCCACATAAATTGTCTAATATAACTCTAGGCAACAACGCCCATTCCACATAGATAGTCTAATATAACTTTAGGCAACCAAGCCAATTCCACATAGATAGTCTAATATAACTCTAGGCAACCAAGCCCATTCCACATAGATAGTCTAATATAACTCTAGGCAACCAAGCCCATTCCACATAGATTGTCTAATATAACTCTAGGCAACCACGCCCATTCCACATAGATAGTCTAATATAACTCTAGGCAACCAAGCCCATTCCACATAGATAGTCTAATATAACTCTAGGCAACCAAGCCCATTCCACATAGATAGTCTAATATAACTCTAGGCGACCAAGCCCATTCCACATAGATAGTCTAATATAACTCTAGGCGACCAAGCCCATTCCACATAGATAGTCTAATATAACTCTAGGCAACCACGCCCATTCCACATAGATAGTCTAATATAACTCTAGGCAACCAAGCCCATTCCACATAGATAGTCTAATATAACTCTAGGCAACCACGCCCATTCCACATAGATAGTCTAATATAACTCTAGGCAACCAAGCCCATTCCACATAGATAGTCTAATATAACTCTAGGCGACCAAGCCCATTCCACATAGATAGTCTAATATAACTCTAGGCAACCAAGCCCATTCCACATAGATAGTCTAATATAACTCTAGGCAACCAAGCCCATTCCACATAGATAGTCTAATATAACTCTAGGCGACCAAGCCCATTCCACATAAATAGTCTAATATAACTCTAGGCAACCACGCCCATTCCACATAGATAGTCTAATATAACTCTAGGCAACTACGCCCATTCCACACAGATAGTCTAATATAACTCTAGGCGACAAAGCCCATTCCACATAGATGTTCTAATATAACTCTAGGCGACCAAGTCCATTCCACACAGATAGTCTAATATAACTCTAGGCGACCAAGCCCATTCCACATAAATAGTCTAATATAACTCTAGGCGACCAAGCCCATTCCAAATAGTCTAATATAACTCTAGGCGACCAAGCCCATTCCACATAAATAGTCTAATATAACTCTAGGCGACCAAGCCCATTCCACATAGATAGTCTAGCATAACTCTAGGCAACCACGCCTATTCCACACAGATAGTCTAATCTCTATACTTATAAGACGCATTTGTTGTCTGTCTGTCTGTCTGTCTGTTCCCTTATAACTCAAGATCCAGACAAACAAATAACGTGAAATTTGTTACACATACACATAATTACATGGGGAAGGTTATAGGACAGGTTTCGTTTCATATCGATGGGTAGTTTAATTGTAATTAATTTTTTATTTTAGTATTTTACTACTATATTAAAGTAATCTCGACGGCGCCATAAATAAAATTCCTCTGTGACGTCATTTCCCTATGATCGAATAGAACTTGCGCGCTGGTACTGTATTGTGCCTTTGTGATGCAAAGAATTGTTGATGTTTTTTCATGCTCTCTGATGTGTACAGTTTGGGGAAGGTAAAGGAATGAAGATGAATTTTAGAAGAAGTGTGAAACCATAATAATAAGTATATATATATATATATATATATATATATATAGAGAGAGAGAGAGAGGGGGGGGAGGGACAGAGAGATAAAGAGAGAGAGAGATAAAGAGAGAGAGAGAGAGGGGGCAGGGGGAGAGAGAGGAAAGGAGGGTAGGGGAGGGAGGGCGGGAGGGGAGGGAGAGAGGAGGGATGGGGATGGACAGGGGGAGAAAAAGGAGAGGGAGAGGGAGATGGGAGAGGGAGCAGGGGGAGAGGCAGAGAGAAAGGAAGGGAGGGAGAGAGGGGGTGGGGGGGAGAGAGGGGGAAGGGAGGGGAGAGAGATAAAAAGTGAGAGGGGGCAGGGAGGAGAGAGAGGGAATGAGGGAGGGGGAGGAAGGGGGTAGAGAGAGGGGGGGGGAGGGAGAGAGAGAGGTGGGAAAGGGGGAGGGAGGGAGAAAGGGAGGGGGGGAGAGTGGTTAGGGAGGGAGAGAGAGGGGAGGGAAGAAGAGAGGGAGAGGATGGGAGAAATGGGAGGAAGAGATAAAGAGAAAGAGGGGGCAGGGAGGGAGAGAGGGAAGGAGGAGGGAGGAGGGATGGACGGGGGGGAGAGAGGGAGAGGGGAGAGGGAGAGATGGGAGAGGGACGGAGAGAGATTTGAGAGAGTGAGAGGAGAGAGAAGAAGGGGGAGGGGAGGGGGAAAGGGAGAGAGGGGGAGGGAGGGAGGGGAGGGAGGGAGGGAGGGAGAGAGAGAGAGGAAGGGAGAGAGGGGGTAGGGGAGAAAACAGGAAGGTAAACAGAAAACCTTATTTTAAACCCGGGCAAAGCCGGGTACTTGCAACTAGTATAACTCTAGGGCTTGATTTTTCGTAATTCTCCCTGATAAATCAAATAATTCATGCACAGTTCTGTTGCATTAATGTCTGCCAAATCTTCGTTTTCAGATGTTAAAGCTAATTGAAGGTCCATGTAATTTTTGAAAACCACTCTTTTATCCAATAGTTTTATTATTTGTTATCCTTATTTTTAGTTCTTTCCAATCATGATAACTGGTTAAATGATCTGGAGATTTTTCATGATGCTACAATATAGTTGACATATTTTTCTAGTCAAAACTGCCATGTGTTGCTAAGGCAGATTTACTCCTGTTATATATTCTGCAGCAAAAACAATATACCTTATCTACTGACGTAGAATACATCAACCATTTCATTTTTAAAGTTTCTCCGTTAGCCAGTTTGCGTGTATAGTGGTAATTAGAAAATCGTCTCCCACTTTTATCTTTTGGATAACTAGACTCAAATTTGATTTGCTTTGGATCATGCTGAATAAGAAAACAACGAATAATATCACTTATATCTGTCCATTTAGCAGGATCCTCCATTATATCTGAATCTAATTTTGTGAAATGCAAAATAAGAAAATAATTTTGAAAATAGTGATGTCATAATAAGGATGTGATAAATTAAGACCGTTAATCCACTTGACTTATTTGTTGTCGCCACTCTAATCAATTTTGTTCTCTTATTTAATTCTACACTTTCTCAAATTTATTTATGTTATTTTTATACTTTTATATTTTTGATTTAATTTTATTTTGCTGGAATTTGCCGCTCCTTGAAATAATGCCGCTCTAGGCGGCTGCTAATATCGCCTATACCTAAAGCCGGCACTGGTAACACATTTCTAAAAGAATATCTTGTGCGATGTCCGTGGTCTTTGAATCCCAGCCGCGGGTTGCAACGGTGCCAATTTGGTCAGCGACCCCCCATACCCCATTCTAGAGGGGGGGAGGGCCTTCAAGATAGGAGGTACTGTTGACACTTATTTGTTTAATAATAAACAAATATAACTTATCTTTCCTTCCCCGCACATGATAGCTCCGTGCACCCCCACCCATCCCCCACCATAAGGCCGCCAATGAAACACCAGCTTCAGGGATGAGACAAAACCGTTCACCCCCCCCCCCTCAATGTTCGCGTTATATTATGGACGGGGAAGAAGGGGGAGTCAAAAAGAGAGATAACTATGCTAACTAATTTATGCGGAACATAAGAAGAGTTATCTATCAATAACCTCCCATAAAAGAAAAGCGAAAATAATAAATGGAAATCGGTTAAACGAAGTTTATCAAAAAGACAAAAGAGAAAGAATAATGGGAATGCATTTCACGTCTTCCATGTTATTGGCTAATTTACTGCGTGTAGGTCAAAGTTGAAGATGAAAGTTCAAGGCCGAATGTGACTGGAGCTCATAGTTTATTGCTATATGTTGAGTTAGAGTGGTCATTAATATTTCATCACAGTATATTCTTCTTCCTTTTACGGGTTTGGGGCAAGACAGGAGTGAAGAAGGAATCAATCGCTGAAAGTTCATCTGGTCTTTGATCTTACAGGAATATTTACTGTAAATCCTTGAAACATTGTATATCCAAATAGTTCATCGCAATTCAAAATCTTTTTTTTGCTTTTACTGAAACTTAAGAAATTGGTGCGACGTGTGGCTCTTTGAACAAGCCATGAGCTTTGTTGTTTCTCTGATTAGCAGGTTGCTGATTTTTTAGAATCGATTTATCTGGTTCTCTGATTAGCAGTTGCTGATATTACAATGGACGTAGTAAGCTTTTCGATGTATAAAAAAGATTATCAGTCATTTTAATCATTGTTGATATTTTTTAAAATCCAATCGTCGTAATGCTATGCAAAGAAGTTGTTGAAATTATGGACATAACATTAAAGTACAGACTTCGGTAGCTCCAGGGACATACAGCGACAGCCCAGGAGCTAGATGGAAAAGCCTGACGTATTTGACCGTCATTTATAAACCTGATATACCGCAAGCTCTTTTAATTAGACTTGAGTATAGTAATAAAAACAGCCCAAAAGTAATTGGTCTGCACTATTAATTAAAAAAAAAACAAAAAAAAAAACAAAACAAACAAACAAATAGTATTTGACATCTGTTTGAAAGTAGACAGTAAAAAGTCGTCTATAACAACTGAAAGAAATGACACTAAAAGTTATAGTTTATATCCGAAGCATCTTGTCCGCAATGAACGCCCAGTCATAAAGGGACAAAATTTTTTTTTTGCTACATGTTTGTAAACATGAAAAGTCTTGATTGTTCGTTTTTGAAAAAAAAGATTCATTGGCATCTTATTGAGACCGCGTTTGAGTAGAGTCTGGACAGGATAAACACAGAAACAAATACATGTTGTTGTTGTTGTTGCTGTTGTTGTTGTTTTTTAAGTTTATTAAATAAGTATTTAGAGTCACTCACCACAGTACACAAATACAATCACACAAACACACACGCATAGAGAAAACACAGACACACACTGATGTGAAGCCGTACACATAAATGCATACATTACACACAATTACACACATACACATATAGACAGATGAAATGACATCATCCTACAGCGTCGTCTACAGCTCCCTCCCTCCGCCCTCCGCCCACATAAAAAAAACCCATCAAGATCCGCCTATGTCCGAAACATAAAAGGAGGGGGGGGGGAAGAAAATAAATCCTCCCCTGATATTCTGTGTTTATGACGTGTTAAGTTTAATCCTACAAGTATCCAGGAAATGTGATGCCATTGGTTGGATCTGGATGCAGGGAAATCCAGGAATGATGCGGAGGATTAGGGTGAGAAAATTGTGTCCCCCTGAAGAAGTAGGAGAAGGAAGATGGTAGTCATTTTGATGGAATTAAATTTAGTGTGGGGATAGTTAACAATGAGTTTGAAGGGATCTGGTGGTTTTGATTGAAAAAAAAAACAAATGTTTATTTAGTTGGAATAGGAAAAACATAAAGAGGACAAAAATATAGTGAAATTTATACTGGGACATCTTTATTGATCAACCAATCAATCAATTAATATATCAATCAATTTATCAATCAATCTAGCCACCCATCTATTAATCAATATATCTATGTAGTATTTCGTATAATTACTTTATTTTTATATTTCATGTTAATGTACATACAGTGGATCATTGAAAAAGCTTACAGGGCACTGCTACAGCCGGATAAATTGGCGGATAAACTGCCGGATAAAGTGGATCTCTTTAAATAATCATATCTTGTCCAACGCGTACCATTACCCCCCCCCCCCCCCCCCCATGTATAAGTATTTCAACAATCCACATGTATATACAAGTATTTCAACAACCCACATGTATATACAAGTATTTCAACAACCCACATGTACAGGCTTGCGGAGCCGCCATATTTTTTTTCGGCTCCGGCTCCCACAAATTTGACGGCTCCCTATTAAGATAGTATCACACGAGACAAAAATGTTTGTAATTGCTCCACGCTAACATCCAACTGATAAAAAGTTATGCAAATTTTGACGTGTTCACCCCCATAGTCAGGAACCTGAAAAATATACGCATTGTCGGTTTTGCTAAAAACAAACCATTTCAGTGCATCCAGAAACGTATCATTATTTTCGATCGAGGTTTCACTAATCGCCATTTTCATAAGTAATGAAAAGTTATTTCAATGATCAAATTAGCAAATAGTAAATTGATACATTATTTAAAATATTGTAAAGACTTCAGTATTTATATTTATTATTTATAAATTCAAAGTGACTATTCGGACCCGGGCAGGCCCGTAGCCAGGATAATTGCATTGGGGGGGGGGGAAGAATTTTTTTTCGGCGGGGGGGGGGGGGTGCCGAAGAACCGATTTTGGGGTACAGCGGCGGATCTAGACAACTTTGACGGGGGGGGGGACAAAACTTTGACCCCGGGGGGGGGCGGGGCGAAACTGTTTTCATTGTTGAAAATTGGTCTTTGAACAAAAAATATTTTGATAATTTAATGATGTATTACCTAAACTTGCGATAAACGGGGGGGGGGGGACATGCCCCCCGGCCCATCCCCATAATTCCGCCCCTGGTGGGGTAGAAGAAATGTTCGGGGGGGGGGGCGAAGATGGAGGTGCGAAGCGCCGAAAACTTGCGAACGGAGAGGAGGGGTTTTGGGAGGGGACCTCAGTGAGTCCCTTCCCCAAGAAATTTTTTGCAGTTCCACATCAGGAATGGTGCATTTTAGTACCGATTATTTAGCTATTAATTAGAAATATATAATTTTATCTACGTTTCAATAGTGCATGGCATGTTGCAGTTTTGTTAAAAATAATTGAAATAGTAAAGAGTTTTAATGACAAAACTTTATTGAGGCTGAGCAATTTCTGATTCCTGTTATAAATATATTGAGCATTTGTTCTGCTACACAATTGTTACATAATAGGTACCTGATTTATATCATTATACTGTTGGTTAAACGTACAACCCGGGAAGAACGACAAAGATGCACGAATATAGCTTAGTTATTTGTGTGATATTTCTTATAAGATATTGAAAACAAAGAACAGATCTATCAACAACACATTGACCAGTCGCAATTATTCAATTTAAAATAAAATTAATTCTGCTAAAAAGTAAATTTGCAAATTAAATAACATCACTCAGAAATCACGGAGTTTGTACTTTATTATTTTATTATACATATGTATAAAAGTGAGGTCAGAAGTCAAAATTATTTTATTAATTTATTTAAGTTGCTAGTAGTCCTCAGAAGATATCAATATATAAAACTATTACAAGGTTGCGAACAGGCCCACCGACAGAAATTTAGGGTCCCTGAGCAGGGGTGACACGGGCCCCCGTGCTGATAATAATATTTTCAAAAGTTGATTGGCCAGCTCAGTCCGGGCCCCTAAAACAAAATTGAACTAAATTATTGATGTTTTATAGCCGTTATTATAAAAATGTTGTCAAAAAGCTCAAATCATGCACGGGGGGTGGGGCTCAGGTCATGAACGAGGGGGTTCAGCCCCTTAGCCCCCTCTGTCTACGGGCCTGGACCCGGGTACCAATAAACTCCGATTTTTATTCGGACCCCGTCCCAATAAAGTCTGATTGTTATTCGGACCCGTGGCAAATATGCACTAAGCTTAGCTATACATAAACTTTATTATTGTTTTTTGTTTATTTTTTTTTATAATTGTTTGAATTGTATGATTTAATCGTTACTCGGTGTCTAGGGTTTCACTAAGCGGACTCTGTATTATTATTTTTTCGGGTTCCGTCTAATAAAGTTTAAATATAGCTAAGCCCGAATAGCCACAGTCTTATAAATTTATCTGCTCTATTTCAGATATTCTGTTTATAATAAAATTGCTAAATACAGAAAGCTACCATTTTGTTTTTAGTCTATTACAAATTGTAGGAGGCAAACAATCAAACAAATTTATAATTTTAAAGCTAAAAAAAAATTCTGCTGTAAATAAAAACAATTGGGAGCCGTGTAGCCGCCAAATTTTTTCGGCTCCGGCTCCAGCAAAAAGTAGCGGTTCCCGGCTCCCGGCTCCGCAAGCCTGCACATGTATATACAAGTATTTCAACAACCCACATGTATATACAAGTATTTCAACAACCCACATGTATATACAAGTATTTCAACAACCCACATGTATATACAAGTATTTCAACAACCCACATGTATATACAAGTATTTCAACAACCCACATGTATATACAAGTATTTCAACAACCCACATGCATATACAAGTATTTCAACAACCCACATGCGTATACAAGTATTTCAACAACCCACATGTATATACAAGTATTTCAACAACCCACATGTATATACAAGTATTTCAACAACCCACATGTATATACAAGTATTTCAACAACCCACATGTATATACAAGTATTTCAACAACCCACATGTATATATATATATATATATATATATATATATATATATATATATATATAAGTATTTCAAGAATCTACGTGTATATATATATATATATATATATATATATATATATATATAAGTATTTCAACAATCTACGTGTATATATATATATATATATATATAAGTATTTCAACAATCTACGTGTATATATAAGTATTTCAACAACCCACATGTATACACTGTACTTCAATACTCCTACATTACACGTTGGCTGCAATGTTTAATGGCCCTCTATTTTTTTTTCAAGAGATTGAAAGATCCATGCTGCGTGATTTAAACCCTAAAGAAGATAATACTGGCAAAAAAGTTAAAGTGCACCGTAAGCAAGAAGATAGTTTTATTGTGCATTATCTTTCATTTTGTGAATAGCCCATTTGTATCACTGACAAAGTCTAGTGAAAACGTTTACAGCTGTGCAATGTGCCACTGTTAAAGTCTAGTAAAGACTTTGTCAATGTACTACCGACAAAGTCTAGTGAAGACGTTACACATGGGCCTTTGTATCATGATAAAGTCTAGTGAAGACGTTACACCCGGGCCATTGTATCATGACAAAGTCTAGTGAAGAAGTTACACCCGGGCCATTGTATCATGACAAAGTCTAGTGAAGACGTTACAACCGGGCCTTTGTATCATGACAAAGTCTAGTGAAGACGTTACACCCGGGCCTTTGTATCATGACAAAGTCTAGTGAAAACGTTTACAGCTGTGCAATGTGCCACTGTTAAAGTCTAGTAAAGACTTTGTCAATGTACTACCGACAAAGTCTAGTGAAGACGTTACACATGGGCCTTTGTATCATGATAAAGTCTAGTGAAGACGTTACACCCGGGCCATTGTATCATGACAAAGTCTAGTGAAGAAGTTACACCCGGGCCATTGTATCATGACAAAGTCTAGTAAAGACGTTACAACCGGGCCTTTGTATCATGACAAAGTCTAGTGAAGACGTTACACCCGGCCTTTGTATCATGACAAAGTCTAGTGAAGACGTTACACCCGGGCCATTGTATCGTGACAAAGTCTAGTGAAGACGTTACACCCGGGTCATTGTATCGTGACAAAGTCTAGTGAAGACGTTACACACGGGCCTTTGTATCATGATAAAGTCTAGTGAAGACGTTACACCCGGGCCACTGTATCCCCATGTTTGTGTTAGACGGTGGCGTGTAGCGCGCATTGATGTTTGCCCCATCCCGCGGATTGTTTCGGAAATGGCAGGCATGTCTTACGCATTTCTTAATTAGATCAACCATTGATCGTAACGACCTCAAACTCCCTCACCCCCACCCCCCACACCCTCACGCTGCCGCTCTTTTTCTCCTCATCATCCTTTCCAGTCAGCAATAGCCAGGTCAGAGTCTACACGTCTCTGTATTCTTTTCTTTCTGTCCATCTCTCTCTCTCTCTCTCTCTCTCTCTCTCTGTATATATATATATATATATATATACATCTTTGTTTTCCATTTTTGAAATTTTACATACAAATTGAAATGATCAAATATAGGTCAATACATCTTATTTTGTGCCTTTAGTATAAGTGGTGGGGTGGGGTGACATGAAATGAACCATCAAAACTTCAAACCATATTTTCATTGTTGAAGATAAACCTCTCTCATTAGTAACACAGGACTGCATTGGATTATTACATTTCGCTGATACACGTTAATTATATTTTCTTTTAAAGTTTAATTACATTTGGCTGTTAAACGTGAGTTACATGCTGGTGATTAACTTAAATTACAATTTGATGATAAACTTAAATTACACGATATTATACGGATGATTCTAATTTACCTTTGAGACAATATGCCCCGAAAACAATGTTAAAAGTAATAAATAATTTCCAGTGTTAAAATTCTAAAAACAATCATTGGAATATACGAAAACTTGGCGTAAGTACCTTCCTGCACTGGAGTAGCAAGAAATTTTATTGGAATTGATATCTGAAAGGGGCTGTTAGATCGTGTGTGTGAGGGGGGGGGAGGGGAAGGGGGGGGGGAGGCATTAGCAGGTTACCTAGATTTCCAAATTGCAAGAACGGTTCTTAACCTACGTGTGTAAGAAGGAAATACAAACGCCATGACATTTCTGTATCTCTAGTCAGAGTTTTGTACCAAACCCAGTACACATCTCTGTATCTCTAGTCAGAGTTTTGTACCAAACCCAATACCAGTATGATCAATGAAACAAGAGAAGGAAATAATGGCCACCATTAGTATTGCCAGTTTTTTTTTTTAAAAGGAAGGGTTTTAACAAGTGATGTAATTTGTGAGGTTTATAATAGTTTTATAGATCATTTCCAAACATCTCGTTTGTTTTCCCCCTAAGCTATAAATAGCGATAAATAGGTTCTAGTCATATTTGCTACATATTTTCTGGAACTAAAAAATACCCTAGCCAAAATCTATCGATGGCAAAGGGAGATAATTTCGTATTTGTGCTGGGGAAATAAATGCAGCGAAAAAACTTGAGATAAAATTATTTTCTATAATTTCTTTCGCATTTTTATTTTTTATTTAAATTGCAAACAGATTTTATTTTAAAACAGTCAACTAAAATAGCGTCTGCGTAATTCGTTTGATAAGTTATTATGTACTTTTATGGTATCACATTGATCGATTCTAAAACTCATGCTGTAAAAAAATGTTTCAGAATAGATCAAATTATAGATTTTTCTTCTGTCTTCATAGATCTCTAAACTTTAAAGAAGAGTATGTATAGGTCACGAGGTATTTTTCGGCCTAATTAATAATGGCAGGAAGTATTTATTCTTGAGTGCATTAACTAAATTCACTATATATTGTTTCACAGTGGACTCGAAAAAATGGAACAGTATGCTAATTGTGGTTCGCGAAGCGTTATAGTTTGAATAACGCTGAATTACATGTACCGTCAGATCATTGCAATATGTTGTAAAACTTTTAAAAAGACGATACACAATACTTTGGTTTTTTTACGTGGCAACAGGATAAAATTCAAGGAGTGACGTACCATGGAGCTGAGATAATGACACATCTTTAACTTCCAACCTGCGGGGTCGACGTAACACGCCCCACTTAATTCACACACTTTATATTTTATTCTTTGAGGTGGGGGTCGCGGGTGATCTCCAGCACCCCGGCCCGATGAACGGTACGACTTTCCAGCGGGCCGCGGTGAAATTATCAAACGCTGACCGGTCCGTGGCGAGAAAAGGTTGGCGACCACTGCGCCAATACACTGGTAAGCTCCCCCGTTGGGGGCTGGGGGGGGGTAATGTTAAGACTGCTATAACTCACTCTATTAACAATGATGTAGGTTTTACTGTTGTGGATGGCAATGATTTAAGGTTTTAATGTTGTGGATGGCAATGATTTAAGGTTTTAACGTTGTGAATGGCAATGATGTAGGTTTTACTGTTGTGGATGGCAATGATGTACGTTTTACTGTTGTGGATGGCAATGATGTAGGTTTTACTGTTGTGGATGGCAATGATGTAGGTTTTACTGTTGTGGATGGCAATGATGTAGGTTTTACTGTTGTGGATGGCAATGATGTAGGCTTTACTGTTGTTGATAGCAATGATGTAGGTTTTACTGTTGTGGATGGCAATGATGTAGGTTTTACTGTTGTTGATGGCATTGATGTAGGTTTTACAGTTGTGGAAGACAATTATGTAGGTTTTACTGTTGTGGATAGCAATGATGTAGGTTTTACTGTTGTTGATGGCATTGATGTAGGTTTTACTGTTGTGGATGGCAATGATGTAGGTTTTACTGTTGTTGATGGCATTGATGTAGGTTTTACTGTTGTGGATGGCAAGATGTAGGTTTTACTGTTGTGGATGGCAATGATGTAGGTTTTACTGTTGTGGATAGCAATGATGTAGGTTTTACAAATTTGGATGGCATTGATGTAGGTTTTACAAATTTGGATGGCATTGATGTAGGTTTTACAAATTTGGATGGCAATGATGTAGGTTTTACTGTTGTGGATAGCAATGATGTAGGTTTTACTGTTGTGAATAGCAATGATTTAGGTTTTACAAATGTGGGTGGCAATGATGTAGGTTTTACAAATTCTGATGGCAATGATGCAGGTGCCAATAATCAACTTTGAGGCTACTAGCAACATAGACATGATCTATTGGCAGAAAACTTCGATCACAGAACCTCCGATTGTAATGGACATTTATGACGATACTTTGTTAACCATGATCCAGGAAGAAGATACACCAAGACTGGAATTCACCCTCTGTCCTTGTCACGCCCAGTCAGTAGAGAGGCATATTAAGTTAGTTACAGAAGCTTCCAAAGTGTTGTGTGGTCCAGAAAAAACGCGACGGATTCACAAAAGCACGCTTGGAATCGAGATAGAAAATGCCAAAACTGGACACTAAAGCCCAACATCATTTGCAGCTATAAAAACAGTTTACATGTGTTTTCCCTTCAAATATATGGTTCTTTTTACTCGTAACGATTGTATAGACTGTTAAAAAGGTAAACAACAATATGAATATTTTGTATATATATATATATATATATATATATATATATATATATATATATATATAAACTTGTTTTTTTATAGATTATTGTTTTTCATTGAAATATGCATATACTTTAGGTCAACTGTGGAACCTCAGGATATGCTTTAAATTGTCTAATTTTTTGCCACATTACTAACTGCATGCGTTAGCAAGTTTTTATAACTATCCAAACATGATATTCAGAAAAAAATTTTTTCACTCCACCCTACTGCAGGGCGCAGATTTAGTCTGTTAGCCCTGCATTTAAACAGTTTTTTTTACATTTTATTGTTTTCTTTTCAGTTGCTGATTTACTCGATTTACTTGGAGGTCTGGTGGCCCATACAGAAGCCGCGGACTTGACGATGTTGCTAGGCAACGTTACACGCATGTTTGGAGCTTCGCCTTTTTTCAAAGTGGTGGTACATAGTGACAAAAACGTTTCGGTGAGTTAATTCATGAATTATAAATTGTTGTCAATAACAATATGGTACACTCGGTACATAACAATATGGTACACTCGGTACATAGCAATATGGTACACTCGGTACATAACAATATGGTACACTCGGTACATAACAATATGGTACACTCGGTACATAACAATATGGTACACTTGGTACATAACAATATGGTACACTCGGTACATAACAATATGGTACACTCGGTACATTACAATATGGTACACTCGGTACATAATAATATGGTACACTCGGTACATAACAATATGGTACACTCGGTACATAACAATATGGCACACTCGGTACATAACAATATGGTACACTCGGTACATAACAATATGGTACACTCGGTACATAACAATATGGTACACTCGGTACATAACAATATGGTACACTCGGTACATAACAATATGGTACACTCGGTACATAACAATATGGTACACTCGGTACATAACAATATGGTACACTCGGTACATAACAATATGGTACACTCGGTACATAACAATATGGTACACTCGGGTAAATTGGCTTAAACTTTCTTTTTTTGTTTTTTGTATGGTTTAAATTTAAAAAAAAAGTTTTGCACACCAAAAACTGTTCCAATCCTCTATTTTAATCTGTTCTAATTTTCGTTTTAAGAGTTCCGTTGCGAAACCTTACTCCGTGTGGCCAGTCAAATATTTTCTCGGAGTACCACCATTGTTAGTTACCGCACTGACCTATAAAACATCAATTCGTGAACTCCACAAAAAAAGACCGCCTGCAGTCAGAGATTAAATATATCATTCAACCCTTTTGCTCTTCAGCTGGTGTCTAAAGTTACAAGCTACGTGAATCCACTGACGTCACCACCCGACTATTCCAGGTCAAGGACCTCCACGAAACAAAAAGTAAGTCATGTGACTAAATCCAAATAAACTCGAGCGATACTTGTTTGTAAACATTTCTACCCACTGCCCCCCCCGGGGGGGGCACACCCACTCACTCCTGCAGCCCCCCGTTAATATCTCGTAAAATGGTCATCTTGTGAGTACTTGTTTCATGTGTGCTCATCCTTTCTTATAATTTGGTTAAGAAACTGAAGTACTTCATTTTTGGGCTGTAAAGATTGAACATTCTGGGCGTAAACGTGTTTTACATTCAGTATGATTGTATATTGTTATCACTAGTGCCGTTCTTAAGTATTTGGTAGCCCCCATGTATAGCATTCCAGATGTTTGGGAAGAAATATTTAAACGGTCCCAAGGTCTTCTATCCATAAGAACGGATTGGATGTTGACTTACTGTTATTGTTCAGTGCAGATAACAGAAGTTACCTATGATAAATATGCGTTGTCATTGAATAATGTTATTGTTATGTTTCAGGAGGCAAGCAATAACCAGGCTCGTCTCAACGAGCTCCTTCTGCACCTGATCAAACCAAATGTTAACGAGTCTGAGGGAAGGAGTATTGTGGCTGAGTTCTTTCGCTTGGAGGACAACATTCGGAGGGTAACTCACAGATAGAATGAAAGTATCTGAGAGAAAGAGATAGATAGACATAGAAAGAAACAGACAGAGCAATTGAGGGACAGATAGATAGATGGAGATATATATATATATATATATATATATATATAGATAGATAGATAGATAGATAGATAGATAGGTAGGTAGGAAGGTAGGTAGGTAGATAAATAGATATGTAGATAGGTAGATATATATATATATATATATATATATATAGATAGATAGATAGATAAATAGATAGATAGATAGATAGAGATAGAAAGAGAGAGTGAGTAGTAGGGATACAATGGAATACAAAAACCCTAGTTGGGAAGATGACTGACTCAAAGATTGTGAGAGAAAGAAAGTAAAGAATAAGTGTAAGTTGGACAAAGTGTTGGTATAAATAAATAAGAAACATTAAAATACAATTAAAAAAAACAACAAAAAAACTACAAATTAGACTCACCGCTAGAATTAGTAATATTTCAACTGATCCAACCAGTTTAAAAACACAGGAAAATGTTTTACGTCAGCAGTTCTCAAAATGTGTACTATTCACGGCCCACTAACAAACATTTTTTTTTGCTTTTGCTACCCACCTGTAAAAAAAGAGAAAAAGAGTGAAAGAAAGAATGATTGGGTACATTTCTCGACAAAGTTATAATTTAAAATGTATTGTGACCCACTTCAAAAAAGCTCTGGACTCAACAGTACGTTGCAACTCACACTTTCAGATCTGTTATCCTTCGTAAATGAAAATGGAGTTAGCTAATAGTATGAGATATATCAATTAGACATTTGCATTAACATCCTTTGTTTTTTTTGTTTTTTTTAATTTTTCGTCATTTGATTTCTGTATAACGCAGATACTGAATACCGGAGAAGATCAGACGGAAGACAAAACCATCACCTGCGACTCACAGTCCAAACAAAACAGCATGGGGGAGCTACAGGTCAAGTACAACGTGTTCGGCCTTGACTGGTTCACCTTCTTCCAGAACGTCCTCGACACCACCGACGTCTCGGACCTGAAGTTCTGCAAGGTCAAGCTCAGCAACGAGCTGCAGCACCTCCTCAAGATCACCCCCAGGACGGTCCTGAGGCAGTTCATCATCCTCCACACCTTGATCCACTCGGACTTCTTCATACTCATCTCCAAAAACCACCAGAACATCGTCCAGAGCCCAGACGGGAAGGAGCTCTCGGAGACCCTGGAGGAGCAGTGCCTGGACCTCATCGCCCACTTCCTGCCCGCGCTGGAGAAGTACATCGGCTGCGACTCGGACACGCTGGCCGCTCATAAGAAGCAGACCCTCGGGACTCTCCGGGACATCAGGTCGGCCATGTACAGCGTGCTGACCTCGTCGTTGAAAATTACCAAGGACAACGCGGCGGTGGTGACCAACTCCACCGTGAAGCCGATAATCGAATCTCTGAACGAGGAGCTGGTATCGAGGTGTCAGTCCGGAACGAGCCCCCAGGGAACGTTTGACGAGTACAGCTTCAATTCGAATATGCTGCGGATAATACAATACTACCACGGCGAGTACTTCCGTGGCCGACTGACGAAAACGTCAAGGGATTTAGAGTTATCCGCCCTTTGGATAGCATCCAGTGTCCAGGGTGAGTCAATAGTCTTTTTGTGTACTATGCTAGAGTTTAGAAGTGCACAGATTCCATCTATAAATGAGGTTTATAGTTTTTCGGTAAATTTTTATGACAGAAGTTTAAAGTTTTCGTTATCAGTTAATCTATGCTTTGATTAGTAATTATGAAGTTATAGTTTTTTTTCAAACCCAGATTGGTGGTTACCATGCAATGATGATCTCCCTTTACCGTTGCGTTTTTATTTCATTGAATATAATTTTAAGTTTCTTTATTTATACTAAACACGTTTCATTAAATGTGACCAATCAATATATCAATCAAATGTGTGTCTATCTATCTATCTATCTATCTATCTATCTATCTATCTATCTATCTATCTATCTATCTATCTATCTATCACCAAATTAATTTTCTATCTAGCTCTGTTTAATGTTTATGTCTATCCAATTTTCTATTTAACAGTCTATTACTATGTGTATCATGTAAATCATTGATATTTTTATATCAAGTCCATCTTTACGTCCCCCAGTCTATCATGTCCTTAATCTGACCAGGTCTAATAGACATACGAGACCATTCTGTTGACATCGTAATTCTGCAATAGTATAAATACATAGTTTGTTTCGCATATTTTGTAAATGAAATAGTTCATCTAAAAATTGGTTCTCTTGAATTCACACTCTGTACAGAAGACAATAATCCCAATTGATGTATGTTGTATATGGGAAAGACCCACAAAAAATAGTGAAAGTTAAAGTTCCAAATAAACCAATACCCGCTGACCACGGGCGGTGCAGAATATGTTAATACGTCCATTGTTTCACTGGGTTAAAGATCTCCGGAAGTCATGTTGACACGAGTCAGTTCTTGGAGTACAGCTTCGCTTCATTCACCGAGTCATAAATCAAGAGTCCCAACATTTGTGCAGGTTTATTCATCAGCAACCCCCTACTACCCAACTCCTTCCTTCCAATATCGGACATCTTCTCGTCTGATCGATTTTTATGGTTGCTTCCCTTAGTTTTGTAACATAAATTTTCCATTATCAACAGCATCGCTTGAAATTTAAAAGGGAAATTTTTTCCCAACTTTTATATAAAAAAGAGAAAAAGATATTTTTTCTTTCAAATCGTTTTATACTGTTTAATTAAAAAATAAGTAATGCCAAAACTATATAGATTAAGAATAAATTATTCTTGAATAATAATTCAGTTATATAAAGACATGATAGGTCTACATTTCATTTTCATCTTTTACAATGTTTTATTCTGGTTAACGCGATTGTTTCTTGATAAAGCTACTTAAATTAATACATTCTGATATCTCATTATTCACATATCTTTTTTAGCTTTCGCGTATTTTCGAATTATGACAAGAAATTAAAAAAGAATAACAAAAAAAAAAAATAAATAAACCGTAATTTTAACGCTAAAGAGATTAAAAGAAAGAAGACGATATATTAATAAAGGACATTCAAATAAAGCAAACCAAACATTAAAATACTTGCTCAGGTTGCTGGACTACATGTTTTATACGAAACTGTATGACCTATATCAAATTAATGTACTAATGTGTCATAGGCGAACAGTAAGTTTTGATCTGTAAGATGGGGCGAATTTGGGGGGGGGGGGGCGGTTGGCCATCCCTCCCCCCCCCTCCCAACCGTTACCGTATGTTTAGGTAAGACATCATTAAATTATCGAAATATTTTTTTTGTTCAAGACCAATTTTCAAAAATGGAAACAGTTTTTGCCTCTCCCCCCCCCCCGGGTCAAAGTTGTCTGGATCCGCCCCTGTCTGTAAGTATGTATTGATGGGCCCATTGTTTTCCCAGTGTGGTTCTCTACTTATGACACTTGCAGTGTATTCGACTATTCATTGAATCTTTAAAAAAAAAGAACGGCTGAAAATTAAATATGTTAATATAACATAAAAATAAATTATGCTTTACAGCAATAATCGAACTGACCGATTACATTGACATAGTAATCAAGATGAGTTCACTGATCCGCATTGAATTATTCTTCATTACAAAGTGTGAATTCTTTAATCTGTATCATTTCTTATCCTTTGTATTGCTTGATTTATTTAAAACTAAACTTTGATACTCATTAATTTCTTTCCCAATCATTGCCGTCGATTGTTAAAATCTTTAACTCAACTCCATTTTTTTAAAAAATATAAATATAATCACTGACTTTCTCTTCATCAGTGTTGAAAATAATCGATGAACTAATTACATTGTCAGGTGTTTTGATTTAGTTAAATTTGTTTATTAGTTATGTCATAGCATAATCATAAGTTACTATCTACGGTAATATCTATCTATCTATCTATCTATCTATCTATCTACCTATCTATCTATCTATCTATCTATCTATCTATCTATCTATCTATCTATCTATCTATCTATCTATCTATTTAATAGTCCGTCAATCCGTCCGTCCATCTGTCTGTCTGTCTCACTGCCTGTCTTCCTGTCTGCCTGCTTGTCTGTCTGTCAACCTCGAATCGATTTATTCATTAGTAATCTACAATTTATCATTATCTATCTATCAGTTATATCATATCTACTATCCATCTATCCGGTATCTACCCATTACAATTATTATCTATAATCTGTCATTACCGCAAGTAGGAAGTAAAAAGTTTTATTTTATTCTCTGTAATTTCTGTTATTCAAACGAAAGTTATATTTCACAGCATTCACCTAATGTTGACAAATCACAACAAAAAAAAAAAAAGTTCACGCGCTCTTCATGTCACGTTACTATAAAAAGAACATCTAAAAGTACAAGTATACTGGTGCACCCATGTACGAATGTGAGCTTAACGTATCAACAAGTATGACCTGACTACCATTGTATTTAGATGGGCATAACGTCAAGTGAACCAACAATTAACTCAAGTTTAAAGAAAATAATAAATAAACCAGCTGTACATCACAGAGGCGGAACCAAGGGAGTATCTGATTTTTTTTCAGACAGTGTGATACCGCCCACGAAAGGTGTTTAATGATATTGTTCTTATTACATAATATTTCCCCAATCATTAAAAGCAACAAAACGCCTTTTCCGCCTTTGACAAAAAAGTACTGTCACAAATATAGTCATTTGTCCATGGTTACTATGGTGCAGACGACAATGTATAGTCATTAGTCCATGGTTACTATGATGCAGACGCTAAAATACTTTAAACGCTCCACTTTGATACATTTTATTTTAAATCTTATCACCCTCTGTATCAGTATATTGACTTCTTATTTTGTACATTCCACGTATTTTTGTACTGTATGTCTGTCCTTGATGTTTTAACCTACTCACAATCTGCTCAAACTCTACACAATGTTTTCATTGTTTTTTGTTCCATCGAGCTGGTTACTGTTCATCAAATCAATTGTACTGCACATATTATTTTTTATTCTATTTACCTGCCCAATACGCAATGTTTCCAATTTTCGCTACATTTCGTACGTTTCGCTACATTTTTCACATTTCGCACATTTTGCTACATTTTGCACATTTCGCTACATTTTGCACATTTTGCTACATTTTACACATTTTGCTACATTTCGCAAATTTCTCGAATTTTTTTTTAGGCTTTGTGATACAAACTGTTCTCCATTCAACACAGTACACTTCTAAGATATTTTGAAATGTTTCTTTGTTCTTTTTTGTATTGACCTACTATGTGGATCGTTGTCTCTGGAAGGGGGGTGGGAGCAATGAGAATGTAGCCACATGAATGTAACCACAAGGAATGTAGCCACATGAATGTAACCACAAGGAATGTAGCCACATGAATGTAACCACAAGGAATGTAGCCACATGAATGTAACCACAAGGAATGTAGCCACATGAATGTAACCACAAGGAATGTAGCCACATGAATGTAACCACAAGGAATGTAGCCACATGAATGTAACCACAAGGAATGTAGCCACATGAATGTAACCACAAGGAATGTAGCCACATGAATGTAACCACAAGGAATGTAGCCACCGTATCTACACTGCACCATGTTGGCCAGGTACCACCACTCCCTACGTCTGCACTTTTAACGCCAGCAGCAGCAGACGTTTCTTAACACTTCCAGGATGCAGGACCACGTCCTCTGTCTTCAAAACCATTAACTTTTACCGCCGGGGTTAGGATGTCGATCGATGGGAATATAAACCGATTAAGCCAATATCTCTGAGGCCCAGAGCTTTCAGAAAACAATATTAGAACTGGGATATTTCCAGGGTCGTATACAGATCACACAAGGAGGAGGGGGAAAGACTGAGAGAGGTAGGGAGGGAGAGGGAGAGAGAGAGAGAGAGAATGGGTGGTCTCTGAGATAAGATGAAATGAAGTGTAGAGAAAAGTTGATTGTGCTTTCCATTAGCCGAGGAAATGTTGATGGGGTTTAACTGTTGATTAAAGAATGTTGTTCTAAATGTGTCGTGGGCTGGAAAGCAATCAGCTTTTAATTTAATTAACCAGATCATATGAACAAAAAAAAAATAAATAAAATATAGCTCGCGCTGTGCTTCATGCTGCAATACACACGAAAGCATGCTCATCCCACTTGGTGTCATACACATATTCACGTAACCCTTGACCTGTCGTTATCATGCGTAGCTATGGATAAAAATTATACCTAATACATAAAAAAATAAAGCTCAGATAGTTAATACTTGCAGTAGATTGCTGACATCATGGTGCGTTCTGTGTGCCCAAAATAAAGTATTGTAGTGTCTCGCACAGATACAGGCTGATTGTTTGTTTACGATGTTAATAAACAGTAAACATTCAAAAGTATTGCATGGGCAAATATGAAAGCCATGACCTAAAATGGCTAGAGCTTAGGTTCATTCTGAATAGAGGAGCATTTCAAAAACCGGATCAAACAGTACGGTGGACCAGATTAAACATTATGGTGGGCCAGATTAAACATTACGGTGGGCCAGATTAAACATTACGGTGGGCCAGATTAAACAGCTCGGTGGGCCAGATTAAACATTAAGGTGGGCCAGATTAAACATTACGGTGGGCCAGATTAAACATTACGGTGGGCTAGGTTATACAGTACGGTGGGCCAGATTAAACATTACGGTGGGCCAAATTAAACATTACGGTGGGCCAGATTAAACAGTACGGTGGGCCAGATAAAACATTAAGGTAGGCCAGATTAAACTTAAGGTTGGCCAAATTAAACATTAAGGTGGGCCAGATTAAACATTACGGTGGGCAAGATTATACAGTACGGTGGGCCAGATTAAACATTATGGTGGGCCAGATTAAACAGTACGGTGGGCCAGATTAAACATTACGGTGGGCCAGATTAAACTTAAGGTGGGCCAGATTAAACATTAAGGTGGGCCAGATTAAACAGTTCGGTGGGCCAGATTAAACATTAAGGTGGGCCAGATTAAACAGTACGGTGGGCCAGATTAAACATTACGGTGGGCCAGATTAAACTTAAGGTGGGCCAGATTAAACATTAAGGTGGGCCAGATTAAACAGTTCGGTGGGCCAGATTAAACATTACGGTGGGCCAGATTATACAGTACGGTGGGCCAGATTAAACACTACGGTGGGCCAGATTAAACATTATGGTGGGCCAGATTAAACTCAAGGTGGGCCAGATTAAACATTAAAGTGGGCCAGATTAAGCTTAAGGTGGGCCAGATTAAACATTTCGGTGGGCCAGATTAAACATTACGGTGGGCCGGATTAAACATTACGGTGGGCAAAATTAAACAGTTCGGTGGGCCGTAGTTAGCCCGTGGCTAAGCTAGGATGATTAAGCCGTCATGTGATTAAGTTTTCAAACTTCTATTGAAAAGAGCGGGAATAGAAAGGAAATAACAAGCACTTTTTAATTAAAAATTTTTCTTGATAGTAGAGTTTAATTAATTCCCCGAAATTGCGGAACCAAGTCAGTCTACAAGATATTAAATTGTTGGCGTTATTAATGCATTATTGATTCCTAACGCTTCTCTGATTATTTAATTTCGATTAGCCTATTTGAAATTTTCATTTTGTGCCAATTTACCAAGGCTTCTTGCTAGACATTGAATTAAACTTCTAATCTGTAAATTCCTGTAATGATGGTGTAGATTTCTATGTTTCAAATATTTCTAAATTTTGTTTAATCCGAAGCACCTAAAAAAAAATCAACTATATATTTCAACAACGAAGTATGTCAGTTAAACTCTCAAGTCATTTCTTGATTGAGGTAATCAATCAATGACTTACATCTGTTTGAACCGGCCGTGATCAAACTTTCAGAATATTTTGATACAAAGTGGAAAATCAGACAATAAGAATACGATTCTATCATACTATTTCTCAAATTCTATTTTTAACACAGTTCATATCGTTTGTGTGTGTGTGTGTGTATCGGTGTATCTAGTACTATCTACAAAAAAAAAATCCATCAGTGACTTGTCCATAACCCCCCCCCCGGGCCCTGCCATAAATAAGACTTCAGCACTATAAGCCAGTGTCGTATTTTTTAGATTACTGTTTCTTTTTGTTTAAGTTTTTAAATCTTTTTATAGAAACAGGCAATTTTTAAAACTCAAAGCGTGGGTAAGTAGAAATGGTACTGAAGGGTGGCCCTATCTGGGTTTCAATTCTTCGACAGACGACATTCTCTTCAACTAGTACACATTTGGAAAGACTTAAGAAACAAACCCTTCCAAAGTGAATGTTGGCAAGATGGATTGATCGACCCACAGACTCAGTCTTATAGCTAGGAAAACAGGGAGACAACCCTGCACCCCCACTTCGACAGGGACACCTTTCTAGAGCTGATTTGTATTAAACATGCGGCTAAAAAGGGCCACGTCAGTACATTAGCCAAGGGCCCCCAACTTCCATCCCGGGCCCCTTTCAGAATTAGTTTCTATTAACATGTTGCTCAAAGGGCCTCGCTCGGTTCTTTTTCCTCAGCCCCCCCCCCCCCATATATCTGAACTCGCTGTCTAGGGCCTCCAAAGATCTAAGACCGGCACTGTCGACCCAGATACAAACATTTCACGGGGCCCCCTTATTTATGTAACTAAGTCTTTTACAGTGTTTGTAACTACACCCAGGGCCGTCACGCCCGGGGGCTTCCTATGGTGTAACCCCCCCTCCAGCAGACTATTTTTTTTATTTCAGTCTTATAAGTAGTCGTCGCAGGGCCACCAACGTGTGAGTTAACCCCGAGGCCCCCATCATGGTGTCCAGGTCGCTGTGAATACTAAGCTACTGCGAAATAAATTCAACAATTAATAAACTGTGTTAAATAAGTCCACATTACTAAATAATGAAATGTTTATTACAACAATTTCACTGAATTTTTTTTTTTGGTTTTGTTTTTTTTGCAAGCATTTTTAGTATCGATGTGGCTACGGTTACATCAAGTGCCATTATATTAGGGTTAGCAGGAGTACTCATTTTTTTCGGGTACCGGCAATTATATTAGGGTTAGGAAAAGGGTTAAGACTAGGGTTAGGGATAGGGGTAAGGTTAGGGTTAGGGATAGGGTTAGGGTTAGGGATAGGGTTAGGGTGTGAAGCAATATCTATTGATGTAACCCGGAAAAAAAATACGAACTCCGTCTTGATGTTACCGTAGCCACTGCGTTTTAGTATTCATCAGTAAACATTTTACAACTGAAATTTTCTTGTGCCCAGATTTGGCAGCATCGATTGGCTGAATACACAACTTTTATGGGGGTAAAATAAAAAAAATAAAACGACCTCAGTGCAGGATGGAATTCAAATGAACTATCTCACTAAAACTGGAAGAAATAAAAAAAAAATCTGAAGTTCACTTTTTAAAAAAAAATATAATATTGATCTGAAGACTAAATTACAGAGTGTGACCGGAATGTTTAAATACAAACAAATAAATTGTTGAAAAATATTTCTCAGACCGTCAAACTGTTTTTTTTAGTAGTCATTAACAGTGTGTATGAAATAAAAAAAAACGTAATATAAACAAAACTATAAAAAGAGATGTAAATATTCTGAAATGTTTTTAACAATCCTTAGAGTTTTATAAAATTATAGTCTGCTACATGTTAGTCCAACCTGTTCAGCAAACAGTGGCGGACTGATAGTGTGGGTGCGTTAGCGGCGGTCCGACGCCTGCTACAGTTTCACAATGTGGGGACACATTATGTTGGCCGAGATCTTATAAATTATATTTATCAGAGGCGCATCCAATGTTTGTTTCATTTTGTATCAAACACTATAGAGAACCGCACCATAGATAACTTAAACAGATTTAGTGGGTGTGTCCAAGCCCGTAGAGTGCGGGGATGGGCCTGGGGGGCGCCCCCTCTGCGTTTTGTCTGGCCCTCTCTGCTAGTTTGCTTTACTTAGTAACATTATTTTCCTTCACACTCCCCTGCTATTGCCTGGTCCCTGCTGTAGAATTTTCACGCTACGGGGCTGGGTGTGTCTAATAAACAACAACAATAATGTCTTTGTATTTTGTTATTGTTTAGTTATGCCTTCTTATAATAGTCCAAACCTTGTGTTGTCTAGTAATCATTTAATGTTTGAAATATACACTTGGTACGTAATACACATTGTACGTAATACACATTGTACGTAATTCACATTGTACGTAATACACATTGTACGTAATACACATTGTACGTAATTCACATTGTACGTAAAGAATATTGTGCGGAAAAGAACAAACCTTCACGTATCGACACGGAGATTGTAAAATGTCAGAATGTAAAAATACGTTGGCTGAAAGGTAAATATAATGACAAAAGATGATAATTTAAAAAAAAAATGTCAACAAAATACTTTTCAATATTTTATTAAAATCCACCAACGTGGGGGCCAACCTCCAATACCACATGCATTTGATTTATTCTTGGCAGTGTATACATCAATGTCTTTTGAAAAATAATGATACTTTCAGTAGGTCTTTACTATGTTCCATTTTTCAATGAACAGAGTTTGAAAACACGTTTTTGTCCTGAACTTGTTGGTCATGTCATATATTACATTTTTTAAGCTTTAGTTTTATTACTCATGCAAATTTCTATAAAATATTCGTAGCACTAAGATTTAGTATATTTGTTAAAAAGTTATATATATATATATATATATATATATATATATATATATATATATATATATATATATATTATTTACTGTATGCATTTAAGTGTTGAAAAAATTGACCCATCCCCCTCCCTGTTTACATCTTGTGTACACCTCACAAATATATACATGTCTACATTTCACGTCCGTATTCATCATGTTAACCATGACAAAGGAAGAAAACCAACAGCTCAATTTTTTTTCACGTCGAGTGCGTACATTCTATCAATCTTCCTCACTAACATATCGCACTCTGTATTTTTCTCTTGCACGATATCGAACTAGCGATGTACATGTCGCCATATTATCTCTCTCGGCTTTCTCTCCATTGTATATAATTTATATATCTGATAATATAATAGCGATGTTGGGTTCCGAGTTACATCGAAAGTAAAGAATCAATACAATAGTATTACAGTTTAAAATACAATCATGAAAAAATCGGATCTGTCCTAAACCAAAAGTAATCTAGTCTGCCGATCAAGCCTAAGGGGATATAATTCTATGCGAAGGTCTCGCAGGGTACAGCTAGTATAAAACATAGATATATAGGGTATAAAGTAATCATCTTCGTTGTCTGCAATATTTAAATTAATTGAGTCGAATTTTTTGTCAAAATAGTGCTTTGTCATTGTCATTACTCACACACACACGCACGCACACACACAGGTGTTCAATTACGAAGACAGAAAGATAGATTTACTTAGAGATAGGTTTATTAAAGAGTAGTAAATTGTTGTGGCGCCCTGTGCCAGATACATTTTTTAGCGCCCTCCTGTAGATCTGTGTCGAGTTGTGAACAATGCAAAAAACATTTCAAATGCTATTTCTTGGCCCCTTTCTTTGTTTCACACCGTATAAGTACCCGTCATACGCCCCTGAGTTTGACAGCTAAACATTGTTTCACATATAACTTGATTGAACCACTATTCTCGGCTTACAAAATTATAAATCAATGATTGTGAAATCACTACTACAACTAATTTGCAATCCTTTTGGCCAATTGGTTTGTGTACCTATTTATAACTGAAGCGATTCCATGTCACGTGATTTGTAATTGTCGATACAACAGCGTATGGCACAAGAGTGCAATTCATATTTCTCAACATTTCATAATACATTTGTAGTAACAAGTAACACTCTGTGACACAGAGTACTTTACTGTGAGATCTTTTTGTATAGGTCGTTTTCACTGCATTGTTTGTGGAAGGGGGGGATTCACGTGGTTCTTGTAATACAATGCCTCTTTTCGGTGTTAAGCGCTTATTGGGTCGGTTTGCATTTGAAGTGTGACATTCATTAAAAATGTTTATTGATTCATGCTATTTCAACCATTTACACCAATAAGAATTTTGCTTTCTGTAAGTTTAAGTTACAAGAGACTGAGACAGCCCCGTAGCGTGAAAATTCTACAGCAGGGGCCAGGCATTCTACAGCAGGGGCCAGGCATTCTACAGCAGGGGCCAGGCCAATAGCAGGTGGGGGCAGGAAATAAATGTTACTAAGAAGAGCAAACAATTAATAAACTGTGTTAAATAGAGCAGAGGGGGGGGCAGACAAAACGCAGGACTGAGATGAACCCATTGTTTTAAAATTAGCGAAAAAAGTTAATAAATAAACTAGATAAGGGAAAGTAGATCTTCTGTGTGAAAGAATAGATATACTTTGAAAAGATGTGATGTCTGGAAACCGTTATTCGATTCTATTTGGAAGTATCATAAAAAAAATGTTATAAATACATAATGCTCTGATATCAGATGAAATCAAATCAACCTGTGCATTCGGTTTTCTCTCCACAACATCTAGATAATGTCTCCAAACAATTGTAACCCATTTATCTGACCTACTTCCCCATTCTCCACCCCCGGGTGTTTTTATTCAATCTATATCCGCCATTTTGTTCTAATTTGTATTCCGAGCTGTGCACTTTAATGCGTATATTTGTTTACTAACAAAAAAAAAAACTTGAATTTAGAAATAGCAACAATTTAAAAACAAGCAATTAAGCCTGATCCATTCTGGACACTGGACGTGTTAGCGCATTTTCATGTTATGTATCAGTACGTATGCTATCTTTCAGTAAATATTTGTAAATTTTGGAAATGTTTATAAATTCAATTGTGTAATGCATATATCTGTAAAAAATAAATTATAAAGACGTTTCTTTATATTTGAAAAAAAATTATTGTCTCTTAAATCTAACTACAAGTGGTTTGTGGTTACTGAAATAGGACTCATAATTGAAAACATTCTAAATTATAGTCATTTAATCGTCCGAAAACTCCGTCAATTGTTGCATAGCTCTGATACTTTAAATTAAACTCAGAACACAAGCTTACTATTTCATTTGATGAGTTTCTTAATAAATCTTGGTGAAACTACGTGCTGCAGTATTTCGCACCAAATGAACGGGCTATTGAACGTATAAGGTGTATATATATAATATATAAGCCCCTTAGGAGCCCTGAAGCCCGGCCCTCAGAGGTCCTATCGCGAAATGAACTTTTGATATACACATGGCAGGCCAAGACCTACAAAATGATATATACATCATGGGTCTAGGACTTATAGTTGCTGAGATATAGCGCTCCTTTATTAATATAGCTTATATAGTAAAAAACGGTACTAAGGCCCCTTTTACGGCCCTCAGAGGTCAGATCGCGAAATGAAAAAAAGTCATTTCTTGGCAGGCCAAGACCTACAAAATGATATATACATCATGGGTCTAGGACTTATGGTTGCTGAGATCTAGGGTGATGACGGACAGACAGACAGACAGACAAAACGGGGACAATAGAGCATTTTTTTTAGAAAATGCTCTAAAAAAACTAGACACATTTTCACTCTGGCTCGGCATATTTCATCCCCGTGACTTGATTTGTCTTTTAAATGTGACACACGACGGACCCAATTACGTCATCAAAGTTGAAATATCCTCAAAACGTATTTATTGGGAACGAAACAAGATACAATGTCTTTTTTTTTTTTATTAAATCTTAACTTGAACATTCATTGTTTCACTTGTACAGCTACAACAAATTGACCTAATTCTTTAATGTTGGGTGATTGGGGGGGGGGGATCTCAGAAAGCTTCAGGGTGGGTGGTGCCTTCAGTTTTTCGTTGTAATCCCTTATATGGGGCACGGTGGTGGTAGTTCAAACACGTTATATTAAAGTTCAAATCCCGTGCCCGCGGACCGGTACTGGTCCGTAGATCGAATGGTACCGGGCCACCGAAGAAATAATTAAATTATTCCCTTTTTAATTTATTTCCCCCGTGATTGTGCGACTTTCCATGGACGAAAAAAAATAATATAACCCCCCCCCCCCGCCTTCTTCCAGTGGGCCGCGGTGAGCGCTGATCCGGTCCGTGGCGAGGAAAAGGTTGGAGGACCTCTGGTCTACAACAAAATGTACACACAATATGACGGTTTTTTTTTTCATCAAAGAGGAGGGACGGGGTTGGTTGCGTCTTTGTGAATTATATTAAAGAGGGCCCGAACGAATGTAAGAACGGATCTGCTAAGAAGCTAGTACGGGGTGATTGACAAATTTTTTCATACACATCGGTGACACACGCAATCACATGTGCCAGTTGTTGTTTTTTTTCTATTTATAGATTGAATTAATTTTCTGAGAATCGCAAGACAAAGCACACTCACAATAAACCAACTAATACAAATAAAACTATGTCCGGGGGGGGGGGGCGGGGGCGCGCGTGTGTGTGTGTGTGTGGACCGTATCGGTATCGCCCAGAGAGAGTATCGTACACGCCCGCTGCTCTGTAAACAGACAACGAGATGACAGAAGACTTGTTTTTGTTGAAATGTCACGTCTGTACCATAATTACGCCAGTTTGTCATGTAGTCTGCTCGAAGCTTCCAGCGTTTGGCTTCAAAAGTGGAACCGCACAATGCTTGTAGTAGCCTGACCGCGCATTTATTTTTCTTCCTACTTCACTCCCTTTCTTTAGTAAACCTACGCCTGAAGAAATAATCCCTTTCATCTGGCCACTCTTTAGTGACTAATAATTCTAAAGGGGGGAAAACTCCTACAGGCTATTGATGCTTAGAAGTACAGCCTTCAATTAGCAGCCACTGTCTTTATGTTTCCGGGTTTTATTTTTTTTTTTTAAATACTACAAAAGTATAAATTATATTACAAGTTGTGCATGCAAAGCTATGTTTAAAATATTTCAAAGTGTTGAAGTTGGATCCATTGAACTGAATGGTTGACTAAAAGACTGAGAGAGAAATTAAAAAAAAAAACCCCAAAAACTCAATACTTTAAACCCAAAAACTCAATACTTTAAACCCAAAAACTCAATACTTCAAACCCAAAAACTCAATACTTTAAACCCAAAAACTCAATACTTCAAACCCAAAAACTCAATACTTTAAACCCAAAAACTCAATACTTTAAACGCAAAAACTCAATACTTTCAACGCAAAAAAAAAAAAAAAAATGAGTATTTATATCACTTGGATTTTGAAAGAGCTAATCTAAAAAATAAAATTGCACCGAAAGTTTTTCCCTTTAGCAATTTTTGAAGCAACAGTGGCGGTCTTAGAGGGGAACCGGGGGTTGGGGGGGGGGGTGGCAACTGGAATAACCTGAGGGTGGGATGGGGGGGGGAAGTGGTTTGCGCATGGAGTTTTTTTTTTGTTGTTGTAACTTGAAAGTAATAAAACACGTTTGTTCCCTCAAGACACGAACCCAGCCCCCCCTCCCCACAGACACACACAAATAACATTCCGCCCTTGAACAAGTCGTATATCTAATGCCGCCACCTCTGTGAGTTATTTATACATTTTATTTTTTTGTTACTTATGTTTGTTGTGCATGTATTTCCCAACTACGATTAACATCATTACGACCCCCGGGGGGGGGGGGGCGGGGGACGACACCAACTAATATTGGCTCCCTGACTATCTCACCAAATGCCCCCCCGGCCCCGTCTAATCACACACACACACACACACACACCCAACAATCTTTGTAATTTTTTTTCAGCAGATTTATGTCCCCGAACAGAGTCTCTTTAGGCAGAGGCCCCTAACTTGTGTTCTGGATTTAATCCGCCACTTTTTTTTAAAAAAAAAGTCTTTATTATGACAGAACCTTTTGTATTAAAATGTACTTAAAAGAAAAAAAAAGTACTTTGATGTGAAATAAAGAATCAAATTCACATGTGCGTTTTTTAAAATATCAATAAACAACACAGTCAGCCTAGACCAAGGGGTCGGCAACCTTTTGAGACGGAAGAGCCAAAAGTTATAATTTACAATTTTCTCAGTTTTTTTTAATGAGCCACTCAAATAGTTTTTTTTTTTTCAGTATTAAAGTATTTGATTAGGAATATTATAATTATTTGCGCATTGAACTAGAAGGCCGCAATTTGACATCGAAAGAGTCGCAACTTGACATCGAAAAGAGCCGCATGCGGCTCGCGAGCCGCAGGTTGCCGACCCCGTTGGCCTAGTCAGCCTGTATCACGATCATATTTTGCCAAAAAATGGAGCACAAAGATACAACCGAAATACAAGTATACAACTATGACGATCAATGTGCTATGTGTTCAGTTTATATTTTGTTGTTTCCTGTTAACTAATACATTAATGTGTTCTCCCACCTTCCCCTCTCTTACATTATTCCAGACCAGCACAGATCAAGGGCAGGCCCCATCGTTTACTCATCTCCGGTTCCATTGCCAATTATGTACGGTTCACTGGGGTCATTCCTGGCCTCCAGAGTAGCCGATAGCCTGGGCATTCAAGGTGAGTATCAGCACCCCCACCCCACCCCCACACCACTGGACAGTCCACTGCTGTGATGTGAATGTAAACACTTGGACAAGTGAAGACTTAAGACCTTAGATAGGCTTAGAGAGGGTGTGTGTCTCTCTCTCTGTGTGTGTGTGTGTGTTTGGGGTGGGAGAAGGGTTATGGCCATTCGAAGATATTTTTATTTACCGTTGGAAGATTTTTTTTTCCGACTGGAACTAAAATGTTTTAAAGACCTTTTTTTCATTTCAATCTAGGCTGGTTATACTTATAAATTATGTTTTGTTATAAAGCAATATATTTGTACTTATGACTCAAAATATGTTCTGTGCTACTTACGATCTCATGACACAATCAGCTTTGTTGTATTATAATCTACACCGTAATATCTTTAACATATGTATTAGTCAACACATGTTAATTTGGAAGTTTGTGGCTGACACAAAAGAAAAATTCCTGGGGGGGGGGGGGAACCACATTAACAGCCTCCTTGTTTACCTTTTCACAACATTGTTACAGCCTCCTTGTTTACCTTTTCACAATATTGTTACAGCCTCCTTGTTTACCTTTTCACAACATTGTTACAGCCTCCTTGTTTACCTTTTTACAACATTGTTACAGCCTCCTTGTTTACCTTTTCACAACATTGTTACAGCCTCCTTGTTTACCTTTTCACAACATTGTTACAGCCTCCTTGTTTACCTTTTCACAACATTGTTACAGCCTCCTTGTTTACCTTTTCACAACATTGTTACAGCCTCCTTGTTTACCTTTTCACAACATTGTTACAGCCTCCTTGTTTACCTTTTCACAACATTGTTACAGCCTCCTTGTTTACCTTTTCACAACATTGTTACAACATTCTAGTTTACCTTTTCACAACATTGATACTGCCTTCTAGTTTACCTTTTCATAACATTGTTACAGCCTCCTTGTTTACCTTTTCATATAACATTGGCTATTGTTAATCTATGCAGTCTATTGTGTGTTTTGTTACACATGACTATTGTCACATTGTAGGTTAACATTTATAATTAATTATACATGTTTTAGTTGTATATACATATACATCCTTCCCCGACCCCCCCCCCCGCCCCCCCCACAGATATACTCAACCATTTCTTTGAAGGACGTCTGAATGATAGCACTGTTCTTGCCCTGGCCCTGAGGTTGGATTGTTTAGCTCTCATGTATGGACAGATGGACATACTGGACTACGGCTCGCAAGTTTATAAGGTAAATGGCATGCACTGCTGAGCCATCGTGAGACACTATAAATAGATCATGCCGAAGACATGGCCGATCAAACAATAGCATCACAAACAATATACAACAACAGTTGTTTTTTTTCCCCTCATTTTCGTCCCCAACTCGGATGAAGTGTAGAATTCATGTTACTGCAGCGTGGCTAGCACACAATCCCAGACGTCTTTACTTCAGGTACCACTTTAAAGTTGGGTGGACATTGGGAACTTTATTTTATAAGAATCCCGGGTCACTCATTGGGGATCCAAACCCGGGACCGTCAGGTCGTCATTCGATAATTGTATACCCTACACGCCCATTCTCCCCCTTACCCTCCCCACACGCCCATTTGCCCCCTTTCCCCTCCCCACACGCCCATTCGCCCCCTTTCCCCTCCCCACACGCCCATTCGCCCCCTTTCTCCTTCCCACACGCCCATTTGCCCTCTTTTCCCTCCCCCACGCCCATTCGCCCCTTTCTCAACCCCCTACGCCCATTTGCCCCCTTTCTCCTCCCAACAAGCCCATTTGCCCCCTTTTCCCTCCCCACACGTCCATTCTCTCCCTTTTCCCTCCCCATTAAAAATTAAGCGTACACTGGTTCTTTTAACATATAAATTAAAAAAAAAAACAAACAAATAAAACATCTCTGATGTCCAATATTGTTGTCCCCCGCCCCCAATCAACTCCCCGACCCTTCTACCCATCCAGTGGTGGTCAGCCATTTAGACTGTCTTACGGCCCGTAGGATGGACAAACAAAACGACGTTTGAACAATGTCCGATGCCAAGGAACATGAAACTCAATAGAAAAGTCATTTGATTAATCAAGCAAATAGAAGAAAAAACAAAAGCTTACTGACAAACGTTATGGGTTGGGGGGGGGGGGATATGGACAAGGGGAAGTAATTTGTCAATGGAATAAAGTGTTGGTCTCACTTGATAAAATAGAAGGACATTTTTTTTGTTAGTGTGTGTAACTGATTGGCTTTTCTTTAAGTACTAGCATAAATAAAGTGAAGATACATCATTAGTAAAGTAATTTTTTTGTTGCATATATTAGTAAAGATAAATGTGCATGATCTTTTTATAGAATTGAACTAATGTTAAATTCAACTTTTTTGACATTTGAATGATGTAGTCCTTTGCCAATAGAATAAAGACAAAGGTGTTAATAAACCAATTTCTTGGTATGTTGTATGTTCATTTGTCAACAGTACCAGCTTAATAAAGTTTCTGTTTCTGAAATTTACTTGAAAGTAACAAGGCTTCAAATTTGATAAGTTCCCTTGTCAGTTCTTAAAGATCATCAGACTAATGAAAGTTGAAGTCATCTGTTTCTATATAAAGGATGCTGTGACTAGCACAACGTCCTGCACTGTTTCTATATAAAGGATTGTGTGACTAACACAACACTCTGCACTGTTTCTATATAAAGGATTGTGTGACTAACACAACATCCTGCACTGTTTCTATATAAAGGATTGTGTGACTAACACAACATCCTGCACTGTTTCTATATAAAGGATTGTGTGACTAACACAACATCCTGCACTGTTTCTATATAAAGGATTGTGTGACTAACACAACATCCTGCACTGTTTCTATATAAAGGATTGTGTGACTAACACAACACTCTGCACTGTTTCTATATAAAGGATTGTGTGACTAACACAACATCCTGCACTGTTTCTATATAAAGGATTGTGTGACTAACACAACGTCCTGCACTGTTTCTATGTAAAGGATTGTGTGACTAACACAACGTCCTGCACTGTTTCTATATAAAGGATTGTGTGACTAACACAACGCCCTGCCGCCTTAACTCCACATTGTTCTCTACCATTGATATCAACTGCCTAGTTGTACAGCTTTACCTAATCTAATTTGATAAGCCAAAAAAAATCTATGACTGTAATAATTTCTGATGTTCATTTTATTTATCAGGTTAACGGGAAGAAAACGAAAGAACAACAATGGAAAGATCAGTCAACCCTAAAGTTGGTATATAAGGTAAATTTTGGGAAGTGTTCATGCTACACAAACTTTCATGGTCAATATTTGTCTTTGTTCTTAGACTAATTTTCGTACATGATTGATTCACTGATTAGATTTAAATTAAACCAGGAGTAAATAAAGTTCCCTTATCCATAACGGGGCTGATAAAGTGTATAATTCATATGTAGCCTTTGTCTTATTCGATTTATTATCCAATAAAGGTTATTTTTTTAATCCGTTCATTCTACCTACTCCCATGATTTGTAAAATGTGAACATTTCCTTTACACAGAGCAGTTTATAGGTCTTCAGGACCCTAGAAAAGACTTTTTTTTAAAATTTATTTGATGATGATGCCGTGGTAGGGCCTAAAGAGGTCACCCATGTAACCAATTTTTATCTACAGGGGACACTTTTTTTTCTTCCATCTAACGGTAGATTCAACAGCCACAGAGGCTGTAAACGGTCTTGGCACGTATTCATTGGCAGCCACTGCCCATCAAGTTATCAGTTGATTCATCGCATGCACTTTGAGGTGGATTTAACGGTTGGCGCACAGGTCATGCGCCATGGGCCCCTCCCCACACGCCCATTCGCCCCCTTTCTCCTTCCCACACGCCCATTTGCCCTCTTTTCCCTCCCCCCACGCCCATTCGCCCCTTTCTCAACCCCCTACGCCCATTTGCCCCCTTTCTCCTCCCAACAAGCCCATTTGTCCCCTTTTCCCTCCCCACACGTCCATTCTCTCCCTTTTCCCTCCCCATTAAAAATTAAGCGTACACTGGTTCTTTTAACATATAAATTAAAAAAAAAACAAACAAATAAAACATCTCTGATGTCCAATATTGTTGTCCCCCGCCCCCAATCAACTCCCCTACCCTTCTACCCATCCAGTGGTGGTCAGCCATTTAGACTGTCTTACGGCCCTTAGGATGGACAAACAAAACGACGTTTGAACAATGTCCGATGCCGAGGAACACGAAACTCAATAGAAAAGTCATTTGATTAATCAAGCAAATAGAAGAAAAAACAAAAGCCAGTCTACTCGTGTACATAGCTTACTGACAAACGTTATGGGTTGGGGGGGGGGGATATGGACAAGGGGAAGTAATTTGTCAATGGAATAAAGTGTTGGTCTCACTTGATAAAATAGAAGGACATTTTTTTTTGTTAGTGTGTGTAACTGATTGGCTTTTCTTTAAGTACTAGTATAAATAAAGTGAAGATACATCATTAGTAAAGTAATTTTTTTGTTGCATATATTAGTAAAGATAAATGTGCATGATCTTTTTATAGAATTGAACTAATGTTAAATTCAACTTTTTTGACATTTGAATGATGTAGTCCTTTGCCAATAGAATAAAGACAAAGGTGTTAATAAACCAATTTCTTGGTATGTTGTATGTTCATTTGTCAACAGTACCAGCTTAATAAAGTTTCTGTTTCTGAAATTTACTTGAAAGTAACAAGGCTTCAAATTTGATAAGTTCCCTTGTCAGTTCTTAAAGATCATCAGACTAATGAAAGTTGAAGTCATCTGTTTCTATATAAAGGATGCTGTGACTAGCACAACGTCCTGCACTGTTTCTATATAAAGGATTGTGTGACTAACACAACACTCTGCACTGTTTCTATATAAAGGATGCTGTGACTAGCACAACGCCCTGCCGCCTTAACTCCACATTGTTCTCTACAATTGATATCAACTGCCTAGTTGTACAGCTTTACCTAATCTGATTTGATAAGCCAAAAATAATCTATGACTGTAATAATTTCTGATGTTCATTTTATTTATCAGGTTAACGGGAATAAAACGAAAGAACAACAATGGAAAGATCAGTTAACCCTAAAGTTGGCATATAAGGTAAATTTTGGGAAGTGTTCATGCTACACAAACTTTCATGGTTAATATTTGTCTTTGTTCTTAGACTAATTTTCGTACATGATTGATTCACTGATTAGATTTAAATTAAACCAGGAGTAAATAAAGTTCCCTTATCCATAACGGGGCTGATAAAGTGTATAATTCATATGTAGCCTTTGTCATATTCGATTTATTATCCAATAAAGGTTATTTTTTTAATCCGTTCATTCTACCTACTCCCATGATTTGTAAAATGTGAACATTTCCTTTACACAGAGCAGTTTATAGGTCTTCAGGACCCTAGAAAAGACTTTTTTTTAAAATTTATTTGATGATGATGCCGTGGTAGGGCCTAAAGAGGTCACCCATGTAACCAATTTTTATCTACAGGGGACACTTTTTTTTCTTCCCTCTAACGGTAGATTCAACAGCCACAGAGGCTGTAAACGGTCCTGGCACGTATTCATTGGCAGCCACTGCCCATCAAGTTATCAGTTGATTCATCGCATGCACTTTGAGGTGGATTTAATGGTTGGCGCACAGGTCATGCGCCATGGGCCGCTGAGTTTTTAATGGCACTCCAAATAATTAAAAAGCACCAACACAGTTTTATAATGGTCACTTTATTGTCACATTCTTCATCTTATCAAAGTAGCCCAATAATATCTTCTGCGATTTCGTCGGGACTCCAACCGACCTTAAAACATTTCTGCATATACTTTTTGAAATGTCGAGCGAGGGAGGGGGGGGGAGGGGGGATGGGTGGGTGGGGGTGTGGGGGCGGTGAGCTGCGATCTCCATCAGCTGTTCTGCTTTTCTACAGGGCGGTGAGCTGCGATCTCCATTAGCTGTTCTGCTTTTCTACAGGGTGGTGTGGCGCCCCCACATGTTAGCATCGGGGGAAAAAGAGACAACAAGGGCTGCTAGTTTGTGATAATTTAATCTTTACAATGTTTGCCTCTACTTACTGCTGTCACTGCTGTGGGTGAATTTTGTAGGTCACGAATTTGAAATTGTATTTTAAAAAGGGGAGGTGATTCTGACATATTCTGCAATAACCGAATTACTTCCCTTTCTATTATGTAAAGAAGTGGCAACATGACAAATTGGAAACAAAACATTGTTCATATAACCAAAGCAACTACTGGGAAAATTTCACAATTTATCTCGTGAGCGGACTGTCATAAACAAATCACCTTAAAAATAATAATTCAAATTAAGTAGGTAATGAATTTAGATAAAATTGAATGCTGACATCAATAGACTATAGTGTCTATGACTATAGACCATATGGTACTAACTTATATAGTCTGAAGTATAGAATCATATATTACTAATTTTTATTAAATTATTCTTATGGCTTTGTCACTGATGGAAAGGCAAAGATTAAAAGAATTTGTGGAACAATGTGTGTCTTATTTTTTTTCCAGGCTTGGCAGCAATGGGACACACAAGTGGAAGCTGACCATTTTATACCTGGACTGACCTTTACAAGACCACAGATGTTTTTCATCGCTTTAGCTCAGGTGATCGATTTAGCCAATAATCTTTTTATTTTAATATTTAAACCTATGCTGCAGATTATATTATTGAAGACTGATTTTTATTCTTTTATTGTCTGTTCAAGGTAAAATTATTCTTTAGTTATTCCATCTTTAGGCTACTTTTAGTTTAATGTCTGACATTCTCTCTATTCGACAGACCCATTGTGAAAAAGTGAGTGAGAGAGGTATTCTACACCATTACATCAATAATGGATCCAACCCCGCCATTCCTGAGAAACAAAGGTGGGTGCCTGTAAGATAATCACATATAGAGTGATATATGGTGAATAATACTTGATTGCTGGCTACTGAGTCATTCTGTTAGAATTGTATTGCTGGCTATTGAGTCATTCTTTTAGAATTGTATTGCTGGCTATTGAGTCATTCTGTTAGAATTGTTTGGGGGCCCATGGCAACAGTAACTTGAGGACCTGATTGCGGTAGATTAATACAAATAAATAATTCAATGGAGTCTTTGACATTGGGCTGTTCTAGGCTATTACCAAGCTTGCCAATCAATAAGAATTGCTCTGCTAGCATAATACAGTTCTATGTTTGAATTGTTGAATTGCCCCATCTGATTAATTATCTGTTCATTATAATTCATCTAAATTAATTACATGATAAAAATTTTTTTTATTGAAATCATAATCGAATATGATTTTATTTTCTTTATTTACATACCCTCCATTTTATCTGACTTTCAAAAGTATTTTGATATGGAAAAAAATTTCTTAGATTAAAATATAAAATCAAAAGACCATTCATTAATAATGACCCAGTGACCAATACTCAGCACTTGCTGCTAGTGCATACCAAAGTGCGTATCTGGTGTCCCCTCTTAAAGGAAACCCCAGAAAGGCAAAATCTATATTGAAGATGAACCTTTTTGATGTCAGCCATATTTAGAGGCCAAATATCTTCTTCTGTACCTTGGACCTCAATCAAACCTAGTCTGCATCTGCCGATTGTTATTCCCCTTGATATCTAATGCAAAATAATTTTATTTATCATTTTCTTTCTTTCTTTAAAAATAAATCAATGCTAATATCTCCACAGGGTAAATGGAATGTTGCGTAATTTTGATGACTTTGCTGAAGCATTCCAGTGTTCAGACAACATGTTTATGAATCCAATGGACAAGTGTCGGCTTTTTGGTTGAGTCCAGATAATTCGTGATACAAATCTAAAACTTAAACTATCTCACTTTAAAAAAAAAGTCATCAAGTTTCTGAAGCATTAGTCATTGATCATGACCTTTCAGTACTAAAGGAATTACTTGCAACTTATCCTGCCATCCAATAAATAGAATTATTGATACACGAAGATGATAAATGATATATGATACATGTATTTGCAACGTTGGCCTTATGCAGGGAAGGGGGAAAGTGTACTGGCTCCTGGGCAAGTATTTGGAACAGAGAGTTAAGATTTGTTACAGTTAGGTGAAAAAAGAATCTCCTTTGAGGTGGGTGGGGGGTGGGGGAACCCATTTAGGCATGTACCTGGTGTTTCTATAGTTACCCCCCCTAAGGCCGCCACTGATATTTGTAATGTGTAAACCAAAAAATATTTTACATGTATTTTTATTTATATAGGTCTACATCTTATTTTTTAGTTGGGTAAATTTTTCTTTTTATTTATTTAGATGGGTATCACATTGTGAAGGATTGCTAAGTCCATGAAAGTAATTCAGTAAATATTTTGCTGTGTTTCAAAGGGGAAAATAATATAAAATACAAACAAACTACTGAAAATATTGTTTTTTTACCCTTTTGATTACTTTTTTTCAGATTTGACAAAATGTAACATTTGGCTTCATGTCAATTTTGTGATATGTACATGAACATTATTTATTATTAGTACAAAAGACTCCTCTGAATTATACATTTTTTAATAAATTTTTCATTGTCCCTTACATCTGTAAATATAGATTACATCTGTATTATACAATATTAATTATTTAAGTTAACTGTTGTTCAGTTAATTTATGAAAAAAATCAATCTTTACTTGAACTATTTTGAATTATTGATGAATAATTTCTTTGTTTCCGTCAGACTAGAGAGTGTGTATGGTAGATTTATATTGATCTACTGGACATTTAAAAATATTGATGAGTTTTGTCTTTTATGTATATTACATTTTAACAATGTATATCTTTTTCACAATTAAACTTACTTACATACGATGTTCCAGCATTATAAAGAAGTATAATAAAATTGTCCTTATTAACAACAAAAATTATTTGAAGTAAAAGTAGAACTCCCTCTGTACAGTATATGATAGAAAAAATTACGATATCCTTGTTTTCAACTATGTACATGTATTACTTTAATCATTGAGAAAGACATGATAAATGTACATTCATATGTGTTTACATGGTAGCACTCTAGAAAAAATGAACTCAACAGTTACAACTTGTAAAACTGCCTTTTGTTTGTGAAAGTCAATTTCGTGGAATAATATAATGCATGTATTCATTTATTCATGAATATTCATTATTTGAACTTAAATATTCTTTATGAACTAAAAATGCAGGCACTGATGAATCCAAAAACTGAACAGAATTATTTATGTTTATCTATTGAATGAATTGCAATGTCTGTGTTATGCTAGTGTGCTTTTTCAGTTATTGTAAAATATGTAAATACTGAAACAAAATTAGAAATATTAAATTTGTTGTTGGCTTCATTTGTTTAAGTGTTTGTTACATTTTTTATAAACTTTGCAACTAATTTCAGTGGGCTTTTTTTGTTAAAAATAAAAAAATAAAAATTATTTAAGATTATGTAGAGCATGTGTAGCGTTAGTTAGAGTGTTTGATGTTAAGCATATTTTAATATAATATCCAAAAATTGCTGTTCAAAAAATTTTCTGCGAAATATTTGTGTCCATGCTTTTTTTACTCTAGATTTAATTGCCAATCTTATTTTTGGTAGTTGAATCTAGAAATCTGTGTGATACTACAATGTCTATTTATGTAATGTTAATTTTTAATGTGATATAAGTTTGTAAATATCCTTAATATCATCATGTCATAATGCCACATATAGTTTCTAAACTCTTTGAATGCTGTGTTGAAAATTGAAGATTATGATTATGTGTCTTAAAATACGTCCCAGTTTAATTCTAAATGATAACCATATATGTAAATATTCCAGGATTTATATGACACTAATTATTTTTTTTTTTAAGTTAAGAAACCAAAAAACCACAAACTCTTTTAAATGATCTAGTGACTACATTTCAATTATTTTAACTGCACTGCTTTTGGTAATAATGTCAAGGCATACAGTACATTTTATTTATGCCTTGTTCCTTTACTTATCACAAGAGCTCAAAGATTTAACAATTTGGGGTATAAATTACTAGCAGTTTACATGTGAATTTACAGGAGGTCAGAATTGCACATGACACTAGAAACATTTATATGCTCATACCCCACGTCATTGTCCTTTTTGTTACCTAAACGCCACCTAAATTGTAGAATTTTTTTTTATTTGATCGTCAAAAATGACATTTTATCTTAAATGCATATATCTTATTCAGGAGGAATCATTAAAAAATTGTTTTCTCGTTAAAATCATGCATTGTTTGAAAAAAAAAAGATATTTTGAAAAAATATGAAAAAAATTTGTATTACATCATTTGATCACTAATTGTGTCTTAAGTATGAAAATGTGCACATATCTATACAGAAGTGGTCTATTTTTAGCACTATGATTCATTCTAGAAATAAAAAGAATGCTTTTTTTAAAATACATAAACAGAGATACTGAAATTTAAATGTACAATGACAGAGATACTGAAATTTAAATGTATAATGACAGAGATACTGAAATTTAAATGACCGAGATAGAATGCTTGTTTATAATTTTATTATTTGATCTTTTTCCTATCTATGTTCTTTGTCATCCATTGTCTCAATTTAGCTCTTCCATAATTCTTCAAAGAAATCAAGACAACGTGTATGCATGTTAATAACAATGTTCATATTTTAAAACAGCTGTCAGTGCTTAGCTTATTTCAAATATATTTCGTAACCACCAGCATGCTGTATGAAAGTAAAGTAAATATCTTCATATATATAAATCTTTTTTTTTTTTTAAACTTTTTCCTTTCATTTATACTAAAATGATTGTTTAAGGAAATTTCAACTCAGGTACTTTTGTTGAAAAAGGAAAAAAAGAAGACATTATTTTATGTAGCTGTTTGAGCAACAGCTTAGGCTCTAATCCTCTGAGTTAAAATCTGTGTAAAAAAAAAACAACTTTTGATGCTCTTACTTTCACAAGCTGCATAATTTGGGTTTTATCGCATTTAATAACATGATTACTGGTCACTACACTTGTAATTAATAGCTTAAATGTTACATTAATATGTATATTTACTTACTGATACAACCATTGAAAGTTTAAAAAAAAATGTTTTTGATATCAGAAAAATTGCGAAGTTGGATCATTAGCTTCTTCATTTCTCCCAAGTAATATGAATTATTGCACAGCATCTTTCACTTTTTTTCTTTTCATAACAAGCCATTTCTTTAGAGAGAGAAAAATAATGAACGAAACATTTCTAAGAATGCTTACTATTGAAATGGCTTTATTGGGCCTGCCCTGAATTTATCAGTTATTTCTGAACTTTATAAAAATCCAGTAAAAGAAGATTAATGAATTATAAAAATTGATCTCAGACCTTCATTTACCTGTTATCTGAGGTTTTTGAAGGCTTTTATTACATTAGCATCACCTGGCTGTAAAAAGACAGCCAGTTTCTGTGTTTTGTGGGAAATTTGAAATTAATTATCAGCAACGACTAATAGCCCGATAGTTATTAAATTTTGAACACTTGTGTAATTTTAATGACAATGCACTACTATTAAATATTTGAGTGGATGAAATTAAATTCTTGCAGAGTCAGAGGAAAATATCAGAAAGAGATTTTGGTATCTCAAATTTTGAATGTGTTCATATCAATGCCGTGTTCTGAAATATTTTTTAAATTTTATATAAACTTTACCAACAAAAGCAAGTGAAATTCTTTGAACTATATTAAGTATAAAAAAATATAAAAACAACAGATTTTTTTTAGATAAATACCTTTTAAATAGAAATAAAATAATTGATCTGTATTGGCACTCACACTATTTTTTAGTTAATACAATCTTATTTCTATTTTTAGGCTATAAGCCAGAACAAATACATGTATATTTTTAGTTTTTAATACACATAAAAGTTTTTTTTATTTTTTATATATGTCAGGACTATTGAGCTTTTAATTTGCACTTATTATTGGTATACGTAAAAATCTAATGATTATTGTAGATTTATATGTCTCATGATACTCTGTTATCTGGATTCACATTGATTGTAATTTATGATGGATAAAAAGTGTAAAATACATCATGTTAATTTTTCAATGTTTGCATTCATTGGTTACATTATTATGTTATTATCTCTTAAAAATTGAACTAATATTTAATTATTAAATCATAAGGGTGATTTCATACATTTATTTGTATGCTTTAGAGTCTTTGATTGGATGTTTTGTGCTAAGAATTGGAAATGTTGATAATAAACAACTTTATATCAGAATTATACTTTATAACTGCATTGTTTTTTTTTCTCATCCATCAATTATTACATTTCAAATGTTATTATTTATTTTTGCATTTATCAAATTCTAAAAATTAAAAAAAAAATGAATGCTAAACTTAAGACCAAATTAATGAAAAGTCTTAGTATTTCTCATTGAAGATTTTTCACTCTTATAAACCAGTTTTTTTTTTTGGCCTTAAAAATGACCAATAGAAAATGAGGATGATTGTTGTTATGTAGTTGTGATACTCTGCTATAAATGATGTATAATAAAATTTTTAAAATGAAATAATAATCAATTTGTTTTTCACTTCGTCGTAATATTTATCAAATGTCTGTTCTTCATAGAAATATTTGTAATTTTCTATCAAAAGAACTGTAACAGTATGTAGAAAATATTTCAATATTACATTAAAAATTACTCAAATTTAAAAAAAAAAAAACATTGATTAAAATTTGAAAACAAAATTGAAAGATTGAATATGACCTTTTTTATTTGAGAAACATAAGTGTTTTAAAATAATATAAACATAAACATTTGATATGCATTGAAAATGTAAATAGACCAATAAGTAGAAGGAAAATTTTGAAGTATTTACAGTGGTATCAATAGTATCACAACCAACCTATTTAATATATCATTAAAAACAATAATTGTATGTACAAGCTCATTTGATTTTTTTCTTCATATTTATGTACACAAAGAGAGATACATGTAATTAGTTGAATTTTGTGAGATCTATGCAAGATTTTACTTATAATTATAGTTATAGATAGGCTGAAGGTCAATAGATTGGGAAAAAAGGTACATTTTAGCTTAAAGAATCAATTATGTTCAATTAAAAAGTTTTTTTTAACAATTTTCTTTTAAAGTTGTTAATTCTTTATAAGCTTTTATACATGAAATTACTCATTTTTCCATTGCAAAGATAATCCAATATTGATGAAAAAAAAAACAAAGCAAATATTTATGTAATATCAAAGAATTTGTTTGTATATGTGGTGAACTTTAGTTTTAATTTATATTTATTCAAATATTACATGCCCGATTGGATTCATCTTTTTAGTTATATTTAAATTTGTTCATCCTCATCGAAATTTCCTGAAAGCTGGCTGTGAGTTGTGCTTGCAGTATTTGACAACAAGGGTTGCAACTCGTGGTGAGCTCTTTCTGAAGCTTCAGAAGTGCTCCCTGTCTTTGAGGTTTTTTTATCCCCACTGCCACATTTTCTGTTCTTATGCAGCAACACTTCCACCTCTGTGTTGTACAGTGTATCTCCATAAAGTGAGTCAATGAAAGGAAGAGCTTCCTGGTATTGTAGCCCATACTCACAGATCTCTTCCTCAGTTCCATCAAAGCAAAAAGTATCAGGCATGTCAATATATGGTGAAACTTTATGATTGGCTATGGATGAATTAGGAAAACCATGGTTCTGTCCATTTATTGGTTTCATGGATTTGATACCCTCAATCTGCTGCAAAGGACGGCTAGTCAGTTCTGATATATCTGACTCATTGTTCTCAGTATAACTCGGTGAGCTGTCTTCATATTTTGTGTTGGGAACCAAATGTTTGTCTCCCCTTTCACCGTTCTTGTGTTTGTTAATTTTTTTTTTAATACAAATTTTTTTTTTCCGGTGGAAAATGTCCGGTTTTAATTTAACTGGGGAGTCTGGATTATCTAGGTCTAACGATTCTAATCTTACTATCGGTGCTCTGACTTTGCATGAAGAGGGTATAGATGGCATGGATTGAGTCAAAGAAAGAGTTCTTGGTTGTCTATGAGGCTGGTCTGTCTTGGTGAGCTGTGATGGGTAATCATGGCGAAATACCTCATCGTTGTCTCTGAGTGAGGTGTTGCTTACGCTGCATGCCCGACTCCTGTCTTTGCTGTTCTCACTTTCACTCGCAGAGCAAGATTGCTCCTGGTCAGTCTTTGATCGAATAATTGTGGGCATCGGCACTTCACTGAAACTAAAAGGCTCAAGCTCTCGCTCATCAACGCTGGTAGAGTTTTCTTTCTCAGAATCTTCACTGCTAATGGCGAATTTCAATCTCCTTCTCCTGGAAGAGGATCGTCGGATCAGCTCATCGCTTGTTGGGCCTACAAGCATTGTGTATGGGTGTAGGTAGTTGCTCTGTCTAAAGTTGGCAGGAGAATCTAATGGGAGGTTGTAGTTTCCTCCGCTCAAACTGGGTGATATTGTCTGGTGTTGTGGTGAATTCTCAGAGCGAAATCCATATTTGGGTGTCAATGGTTTCTCCAATTTCGTTCGCCTCCTGACTGAACCAGTTTTTTCCAGTCTGGCTATGCCACGTTGCATCCTGAGTTTTCTTCTGCTGTTGTCTTCACCAGTTAGCCAATACGTTTTCATAACACCTTTACCCTGTTACAAAATCATAAATTAAAAAAAAAATTATACATACATTAAGGTGTTAAAACTCTTCAAAGTCTGAAATCATTCGATTTTTTTATATATAAGTCAGGCTATGTTGGTTGCAGGACCATTATTAATATTCTAGGACACTGAAATTCTCTTTTAAACATTAATTAATAACAATTTTAGACCCCCACATATTAAAACAATGTTTACATATATATATATATATTTTACTCCCAATATTTATTGAGTAAATTTGGCAGTTTGGTAAAGTATAACTTCCATACTTGTACTTACCAATGAAAGAATAATTAGGTATCTAACATTTAGATGAAACTAAAAAAAAACAGCTTATTTTTTTTTTCTTCTAAATTTAGCACACTAATTTGGTTAATTGGCTTTGACATTTCATTATTAAAAATATGTTAATCACCTCATATTAAAAGTAATAGTTTATATGCACTACTTTATGATATTATGAACTAAGTATGACATTAATTTCAATAACAAACAAACATTCATCACCATATTGAATGTGTGCAAATGTCAAATAGGCAGGCAATATATGACTTTTTTGTAGGAGTTTTATTTAGTAGCTTCTTACCTTTATGTCAATGTTCCCTCTCTCCTCCAGCTCAAATCCTCCGATCTGAACTAAAAGGTTCATCGTTGGCTCTGAGATGTGGATTTTAAGAGCTGGGGAATAATATTTGTCCAAAAAAATATTTATTTTACTTTTATTCATCTTTAAACTGAATGAAAATTAAAATAAATGGAAATATATCTCACAAAAATAAAATGTTATTTTTACAATTTTTTTTTATAGGGGAAATATTTGACTATATTCTATAACTATAAAAGATGACATTACAAATACATGTATAACACAAATGAAAAAAAGCTAATTATTAAATTTAAATAAAGATTTAAAAAAACCTTGACTATTGCTTTCCATTCTAGAAGCAACATTAACCGTATCACCAAACAAGCAATATCGGGGCATCTTCCTGCCGACCACACCAGCTACAACAGGTCCAGAGTGTATACCAATCCTCAACTTGATTTGATCTTCATGGCGATGTGGAATTTTAAACTGTTTCAGATCCTGTCCAAAAAATATCAAAAAGACTCACATTTAGAGAATTAAAAGGATGCACACACACAAATTTAAAATGTTAATAGTAATATTAAGGCTTACCTACAAAATATATTCATAATATTCATAATAATTTAAATTGGAGGATTTTTACTTAGGTCACCAAATACATAAAGCTTTGACTGGTTAAATTACAATATCCATAATATATGTATACATAAAGCTTTGACTGGTTTAATTACAATATCCATAATGTATCATTCTTTTAACATCTTCATTTTTAATATAACGATTCTATTTATCATCTAAAATATTAATCGAAACAAAAAATTAAGTTATCCCCCTTATGTTTGGTTCAGTATGTAGAAAATCATAGGATGGTTAAATAAGGGAAACACACAACACTTTCCAAGATTCCTTTTTTCATTTAATTTATCTGACCAAAAAATTAAAAATCAAAATGTCCACCTCTAGCAAGTGTAATGCCATTGATGCTATCTCTCCGGCGTGTCTGTATCCATTTCTCTTGGGAAGACCACTGACCACCATGTAGGCGTCTCCAATGGTCTCCACTTTGTACACATCGTAGAACTCAATGATGCTATCGAACAGTGTGTACAGGTCATTCAGCATGTCAACAATCTGGTTATTGAAAATTCAGTATTTTTTTAGATTGATGATAAAATAAACACATTTCTTAGTTCAATGAATACACTAAAGTTTATAAAAGTGTCAAAGTCATTCCAGTTTGGAGAAGGCCTTATTCTGGTGGTATGTCAAAAGCGATACCACCAATCAAAACGCAACACATAAAAAAGATTTTACAGAGACAGACTCCTGGTGATAGTTTGATGTAGCTTGATGTATACACATGGCTTTAAATTGTTTGTATGATGCTAAGTTCAATTTATGTATTCTCTGAAGCAATTTCTAGCTAGCCTGATTTCTACACGCTAATCTTAAAATAATAAAATATGTGCTGACTCAAAATGTTCTATTGCTACTTATCATTCTAATCTGGTCCTAGGACTACTACTGATAATTATCAGTATCAATTATAATTATACCCATGTATTTTAATGGGGTCACATCAGTGTCTCCAATTTTTAAGCCTCCAAAAAGGAAGAAATTTGCCTAACCCTAAAAAAAGATTGAAATATGTCTAAAAATATTTTTTAAACTAGTCGAGTTAAGTAGTGGATTGAGACATTTGTAAGACAGCCTTTAGTCTTTGAAATATTTTTAAAGGCAGTGGCTCGAGCTTCAGTCGCGACCGAACCCCGTATTTTTTTTACTTCGGTACCAGCCATACAGATAATATTGCTCCACACCCTAACCCTAACCCTATCCCTAACCCTGAAAAAAATCTGAAAAAAAAAAATAAATTATGTTGTTATATAGTTCTGTGCAGCAGACTCCAGACCGTATGCAATAATAAGTAAGGCCGGTGTCTGAAAGGGCAATGCGCGTTAGTCGGACCAAGGCCTTCCGTAGCCACTGCGTTTTTAAAATGTTTCCATGAGCTCATTGACCGGAAATATGAACATTAATTGGGAGAAACATAATTTTCTGTATACGATGGTTATCATGCATTAAAGTGATATACTAGGCCCTAGAAATCAAATATGCTTTTGAAGGAGTTTATGATGAATTATGCTCTCGTAATTTATGCAAAAATATGTCTTAAACTGCTTAAAATTAAATATACTACTAAAAAATTGAGAAATATGATTTTTTATAAAAATCTGAGTCCTTGTTATCAAAATTCCCTCTCCTTCTCATTGGAAGACTAATCATAACATATTATAATATGGAATGTACACTACTACATTAAGGTAATTTGGGAAACTTTCCCATTAACGGATGCCAACATCACACAAGCTCATCAAAGTGTGCATTACAATATGTAAGCTCTTGCATTTAATTTGCACAAATGCAAGTTTGGGATCTAAGGGTCCAGTATCTTCATCAGAGCCCTACTAAAATAAAATTTTAATTGACAGAAATGACAACAAATTTTTCAATTCGCAGTTTCGCATCTTTAGATGTTTTGTATAGATGTTTTCAGATCAGCTCTGCTTACCTGCATTGGTGTGCTCTCTATGAGCTAAGTGTTGTGAAACTACTAGATGTCACTGGAAAAAGATAGATCACCAGCCATGTCAAAACTCCTCAGCTTCAACTTGCATTTGCCATTACATCAGCTGTTCAGCCACTGTCCTGATGATGGGAAATATAACCATGATTTGATGTTTGCAGTGGCTTTCTAAAAAAACTCGTTTAATTCTACATTCATCTTTACACCATTATCCTCCATTACATGTAAGAAAGGGAAATCTTTTTACTTTTTTACTTCTTTAAAATTTCTCAATAGCATTTAAGTTTGATCTTCTCAAACCTACGCTGGAAGCATGTCCTGCAACAACTCCTCTGTTTTCTTTTTTCTTCAATCGGCTCATCAGTTCTTGACTGCACAAGACTGGGGGATTGCCAGGTATTTTTCCATAATGGCTATCATGTTGTCGAAAATACCAGATTTCAAGAAAGATAAAAATATGTGAGCCTTTCAGCATGGTTTTTGAACAAATCTTATTTGTCATTTTTTAATGCAGAAAATAAAATAGGAAATTAAGAATCAACATTTTTTTCTAAAAATGAGAAATAAATATTCTATTTCCTGACTGTTTTTTTTTTTCTGCACTGAATGTAGATAGAAAGCCTCTTTTGCTCTGTATAGATTTTATTTTGGTTCCAGTTGAAAAATGAAATTTTTAGTTTTCATAATTTCTTTCCACTGCACCTTGTTAACGATAGAATAATTTGGCTCTTCATAATATAAGAAAAACTGATATGCACCTGTCGTTGGCCTGGCTGCAATGTTGATATATAACAACATATGTAGAGAACAGAATACACTTAACAGTGAAGCTAGTAAGTAAGTTATACAATTATAAATAGGTATGTAAATTTAAAGGTACTATTTTTCTTAGAAGTCTATAGTCATTAATTTGATTTTAAAAAATCTATCCCATCATTACCAAATCATGTAATTCTTATCATGAATCTTTCACTTTCTCTATATAAGGGGTGCACAACCTACTTGACGAGGTAAAGGGCAGCCATGAAATAAATGTGAACTTTATATATATATATTGGGGTTCTTTCTTAAATATATATATATATGTGTCTGTATAATGACTCGCCTTAATTGAAATCATGATCAATGCTGGTCATTCAGGTGAAATAGGTTGTGCACCACTGCTATACATATTTATATAGTGAATCAAGAGAAAGAAAATAATGTAATGTATTTTATAATCTTACATTCCCCTTTTGCATAGGTTTTAATTTTGCCTTCAGTTCTTTGAATCCTGGCCGCTTCAATGGATCCTCATCCCAGCATTCCTAAATGACGTCAGTGATAAACTTTGGTGTGGAACTGATTTCGGATAGACGAGGGCGAAAATGGATGACCATTTTCATCTCTACTGATAACTCTTTCAATTATTTCGAAATAATTTTTTCAATGTGATTTTTATTTACAACAAAAATTTATTTCTTACTATTTTGGAACCTTTATAAAACCATGGTTTACAAAGATGTTAAATTTTTTTTTTTAATCACACATAAATTTTTTATTTAAAAAAGGAATGTTCACTTGTTACTATGTCATGTTAGTTAAAACTTTCTTTCATAAAATATAACACAACTTTTCATTGACAACACTGTTTTGTCCATAATAAAATAAAATTTTGTATTTAGTGCATTAAATCTTAAAGGAAAATAAAACCTTGGGGTGTCAATTCGCAGGCTCCATATGGTCCATTCCTTTGAGTGGATCTCAAACAGAATAATACCAAATGAGTATACATCCTTTTCTTGAGTTCCCCTGGCAGGGGAATGTTTGCTTCTGATGAGTTCTGGGGCCTTCCAAAGCATATCTATAAATAGAATAATGAGAGGCATAATGAAGTTTAATGCAGTTAAAAAAATAAAATAATGAGAGGCATTAGTGCAGTTTATTGCAGTTTAAAAAAAATAAAGAAGAGCAGCCTAAAATTTAAACTGTTTTAAGTGAATGCTCAGATATTATTCCACAAAGAAAAATTCTAAGTATTGAAATGAATAAGCAGGGCCGTTGAAATGGATAAGGAGAACATAGGCGCATTACAGGCCAGGGCAATCACAAAGCCACCTAATTCAGTTCATCCAAGTAATTTTTTTCCTGTTTGATCTGATGAAAAAAGTAACCCGACAGGGGTAATTAAGCACTGAGCGCCCTCCCAAACTACTATTAAATTCTCTCTGCCTAGGTGCCCCAAATTTCTCACATTCTCTTGTCTAGCCCCCCCCCCCCACACACACATAATAACGGCTCAGGGGATACGGTGCCCTATACTAGCGAGTGTAATCTAAAAAAAAGGGACTTTAATGGCACTTTTCAACGTTTTAAATATCCTTTAACATATTTATCTCCCTTATTATTGTGGAG